>CAUYON010093564.1:0-14146 GCA_963573935.1 Arctocebus calabarensis
AAACAAAAAACTATCTGGGAATACTGCTATGCTGACATATTAACCACAGTATAATCATTCATAGGAAAACAGTAATTAAGCAATGAATTAAATAACAAAGTTCAAACTGTCATAAACTCATAGACCACAATGATTTTACAAGACAAGCAGTTCCAGAAACCTTATAAACAATAAAAAAAAAGAAGAAATATTTCAGTATCATTCTACTTGATCTGGATACATCTGATATTGAAATTGGAGAAAATATATTGTTATAAAGGGAAATTACAAACATGTTTTACCGATAGATAAGGATGCAATATCCTAAACAACATATTGACAAGTTGAATTAAAAAATTAATGTTCAAGTAATGTACTTTGGTAAAAACAGCATAGTACTGGTATAAATATGGAGACATAGATCTATGGAACTGAATGGATGATATGGAGATGAAATTTGCCTCATGTCATCATCTGATCTTCAATAAACCATACAAACCTTACACTGGGGAAAAGAATTGATATTTAATAAACGGTCTACACGTGATAAAATTAGGTTACATTATTTGCATTTATAAGGTAAAATCCAATGTCTGAGTTGTAGTTGAACCTTACGTGTAGCCACATGTAAATGACTGAAACTGGACCCAGCTCACATCTTGCCATGTAAGGAAATTAACTCATTCTGGATAAAAGATTTAAATCTAAGACATGCAACCAAAAAACCCTAGAAGAAAGTATGTGAAACTCTTAATAATATCATCACTGGGAAAGAATTCACGAAGAAGACCCTGTTGCCAGCTGCAGCAACAAAAATTATGAATAAATGAGACATGATCAATGTAAAAAGCTTCTGCACGCAGCCAAGCACACAATCAACAAAGAAAATAGACGATCTTCAGAATGGGAGAAGATATTCACATGTTACAAATCAAAGGGCCAGTGGCCACATATAGAAAGAACTCAAGCAAATCAACAAGAAAAGAGCAAACAACCCCATTAATCAGAGGGGAAGTGACATGAACAGAATCTCTTCCCAAGAAGACAGAGAAGTGGCCAAAAAACACTTGACAAATGCTCATCGTCCATAATCATCAGAGAAATAAAAAACAAGACCATCTTGAGATATCATCCAGCATGAGTGAGACTAGTTCACATCACAAGGTCCCAAAATGTAGATTCTGAAAGGAATGAGGACAGAGGGTGCCCTTGTGCACTGTTGGTGGGACCAAAAACTAGCACAGCCTTTTTGGAAAGAATTGTGGAGAGTCCTCAAAGAGCTAAGAGTACACCTTCCATTTGATCCTGCAGTCCCACTGCAAGTATCTACCCAGAAGAAAACAAATCATTTTATCATAAAAATGTTCACACTTGAATGTTTATAGCAGTTCAGTTCATATTTGTAAAGATGTGGGAAGAACCTAACTTCTCATCAAATGGATTAATAAAATGTGGTTTATGTATACCATGCAATATTATTCAGTCATTAAAAAGAGAAAGACTTTGGGGTAGCACCTGCAGCTCAGTGGGTAGGGTGCTGGTACCATACACTGAGTCTGGTGGGTTTGAACCCAGTCGAGGCCAGTTGTACAACAATGACAACTGCAACAACAACAAAAAATAGCTGGGCGTGTGGCAGGCACCTGTAATCCCAGCTACTTGGGAGGCTAAAGCAAAGGAATCGCTTAAGCCCAAGAGTTTGAGGTTGCTTAAGCCCAATAGTTTGAGATGTGAGCTGTGATGCCGCAGCACTCTACCTGTGGGGGACAAAGTGAGACTCTGTCTCAAAAGAAAAAAAAAAAGAGGAAGTCTTTGAATCTTTTGTATTTACCTGGATAGAGTTAGAGAACCTTCTCTTAAGTAAAGTATCTCAAGAATGGAAAAGCAAGCATCCTGTGTACTGAACATTAATCTGAAAATAGTAGACCAATGACCACAGGCCCACATGAGAGAAAAATGCAATTAAATTAAAAAATGCAAGGGGCGGGAGCTTGGTTAGCTTCCAGGTGTGCGGTACAATATAGGCGTATATTGCACACTTCCTGGGTGAAAGACTCAACTATAATTCAGACTTTGGACTTTACCTTACAAACACAAATAATGTAACCTAATTGTGTACCGTCATATTATTAAATAATCAAAAAAGGATGAAATTAGCTCAAGTGCATTCCTTCATGTGGGGGCTGATCAATTGTGAGTTTAATTCTGCAGATTATCCAGAACCTCTGTAAGTTCTTGACCACTCAAGGGACGATAAGAAATTGGTCAACATAAGGAGCTAGGCCCACTGTACTGATACACATGCGTGGTGCTGGTCCAGTCTGTGAAAATGAGGTCAACATAAGGAGGTGGGCAGTGCAGAGAAGTGGTCAGCCATGGAAGCTCCACTGTATTTGTGAAGGGAAAAAACAAGGGTTGGGGAATGGCAGAGCAGGCTTTGTTGTGAAGAGACTTTTCTGGTTTTCAGACAAGTTCAATTTGATGTTTGACCTTAAATGAATCATATCACTTTCTATATTATTTCCAAAATAGGAAACAAATAAATAAATAAAATAAGAGGTTTATCATATAACCTCCAATGGCCTAATACTTCTGTAAAAAAATAAAAACAGCCAATCCAAAACTTCCCTTTGGTCAGAGTGGGCTGTACTTTTCTCATGGTTTTCATTAAGCTTGGCATTGAATCAGCTTTTCTGAAAGCTCCTTGCCTACTTTTGTTTGCTTTTTCCACTAAAGTTTAGTATCTTAAAGAAGACTTAAGAATAATGGCGAAACTTCATAAACACAGATGGAACTCAGTATTACGTCCAAACCTTTGCAGAGGTCTCCCCTCCACCTTGCACCACCCGCCTCGCCCCCTAGACCCAATTCTTCACTTCTCTGTAATCACTCTGCTCCAGGCTCCTGTCTCCCTTGGTACCTCTCCTTTCCCAGGCCAGTTCCCAGGGGTCAATCTTCTCAGAGCAACAGCGTCATATCGCCATGCCATGCAGTGGAGCGTCCTCCTCAAACCCCAGGGCGGCCTCGTCCGTGAACTCACCTGTGCGACCTGCCTCGCAGCCGCTCTGCCCCTGCTGGACCCGTTCAGCTCCTACTCCTCCTGACCTTCTGGCCAGGATGTCCTGGGGCCTGGATTCCACACCCGGCTCTGCAGGCCAGTCTGGCTGTGTGCGGCACACGGAGGGAGCTGGGGGAAGGGAGGTTCCGGGAAAGGCAGAGACTGCACTTTCCTACTGGCTTCACAAAGACATCATAGGCAACTTTGGAGAACAGGGCTTGGAACCAGGCTCTGGTTTGGAGGGAGTGTCTGTGCTTTCCTGGACTGGTCTCCTGGAGCCTGCAGGGCCAGGCACCCACTGAGATTCCTCCTTTTCCTTATCTCTCTGGCAAGATGCCCAGAGAACCTGCTGCTCTGCTCTCTATTAGTACAGGGGATGTTAGAAGTAATCAGATTCTTTTTAATGTAGGCTGCAGATTGCTGCTGGAAGCGTGGAAATGCCACAGTGATCTCTGTCGTCCTGGCCAGGAAGGAGAGGCGTGAGGCAGCAGTGTGCAGCCAGCAGGGACACCTTCACCTGTCACAGGGGACTGGCCTTGCTAGCTGGGCCTTTACACCACATCATTCCTGTCTGAGCAAGAAGCATGAAGAAAATGCCAGTAGGATTCTACTCTCTGAGCCCAGAGGATAACAGTGCCACTTCCCAAGAAAATGGGGCACTGTTAAGCTATAAAATCGGTGTAAAGAAATAACTCTTGGAACCACCCCCAGGGCCTGAGACTCAGGCTACGCTGCGCAGTGTCACCCTTGTACCCGTCAGCGTGTCAGCCCAGGCGCTGGGACCTACTATGGCCTACACTGACTTTACTGCCCCCGTCGTCATTTCCAGGGCAATCTCAGATATACGTGGTTTTAATTACTTAAAGGAAGTCAAATAGTAAAACAAAAGAAAAAAACCTAAGGTAAATTTATAGAGACACCCTGGAAACAAACATAATAAAATAGCACAATGAGCAAAGGAGTCCGTGCAAACCTCCCCCAGCACAGCTGGGGGTGGCTGCCAGACGCTGAGAGCTCCTGGTGACGGGATTAGGATCTTCCGAGTTGTAGGAGGTTTTGAACTTCATCCTGGGCCTACCTTTCCCAGGCCAGCGTAGCCTCCCTAACGAGGTGCCCTCCCTCCAAGCAGAGTTCTTTGGCCTTCCAGAAAGCAGCGTCCCAGGAAAGGGGAGACAAGCAGGAACAGATGGGGCTTGATGGACCCCCAAAAGGACACATTACCTGCTGAAGTCACTGGGCGGCTGCGATTATTACAGGTCTCTGGGTTCATTGTCAAGTGGAGTGGCAGTTGAAGCCAGCAGCAGCAGTGACAGATGGCTTATCTCCAGCTAGTTACATTAATGGATCAGAGCCAACTCAAATCTTTTCTTCTCTCTGGAAAGGAAAGAAGAAGAATAAGAAGAAGAAAAAAAAAACAAAACAGCGGGTTGTCAGTTAGTCAACATACAAGGGGGGAAGCACCATTTCTACAAAGGGCTCATTTATCTGTTTCCTTCAAATCCCTACTTCTAATTTTTTGAAGGAGAGATTTTGTTTATTTATTACTTCAAACTTGTTTTCCTGGAATGTTCAACCTAGAAGGTGTATGATATTGAGTCTTTATTCCGTGTGAACTTGCAATATGGTCTTCTCATAATTGAACCATTTCAGTCAAGTGGTTAGCATTTTAATCAGCCAACTCTTTTATTTATTTTTTTTTCCTGGCTGAGATTTGTGGGCCATTCTACACGGTGCATAGGATCAAAACAAAAAAAGGCTGCTTATGTGTGCAGGGACTTAGCCCAAAATAAAATACAGCCCAGAGGAGCTGTGTAATGTGTGTCAATAAAACAAACAAACAAATCATTGCAACTGTCGAATTTTAAGACCTAATGAGGGTGTGAGGGTGTACAAGGAAGGGTGAGGACGTCATGTCCAGCAAACAGTCTATAGGACAACAGAAAGGGAAACAGTCCGGCATCCATGAGCGGGATGTAGGAATTTGTTGGCCACATAGCAAATACTAGTTCCCATCGAGCCACTGACTGCTTTTCCTACAGAAAAGGGACTCTTGGAGATAAAGATCATAAAGCCGCTTGCTTCCTGCAACAGTCAGCTGCGGACGCCCCTCAGGTCTGGATGTGCAGAGGGCACGCCCTGTGCACGGGGAGCCCGTCTCATGCCTCTACTCCCCCCCAGGGATGCTTCTGTGCCGTTCTCATGTTCATGGACAATGATTCCCAGTCATGGTCACATTTGACAGGCAACAAAAGGACTGCGTTAAAAAGTCCATGGTAAGAGTTGGTTGGAAATAAAGACATAAAAGGTAACTTAGAGTCAAGAAACAAAAAATTACTAAACTTTAATTCAAATAAGCCAGTTTAGAGGTGAAACCCCTTTCTCTATTCAGGGAAGCATTAGCTCAGCTCTGGAGTTTGAGTTAGGAAATGATATGAATCAGTCTTATTCTACATGTCATCATCTTATGCTACTTTTCTGCTGCAGAATTCACGGACGTTCAGAGACCATGGAAAAATTTAAGGGCAAAGAGTCTGGATACACACAGGGGTACCAGAAGGAAACTCTGTACTTTAAAATCAGGATGCAGCTCTTTCTCTGCCCTTCACCTGAGGGCCTGGAGGGGACTAGGTGCACCTGGGGAGGTTCCAGCCTCCAGTGGTCGACGCCGACTGTTCTGCTGGCCCATCCTCAGTTCCCAGAAGCTCCTCTGTATTGTCACTTGTCATGTCCTATAACCGCAAGTCACCAACAGCTTCTGTTCCAGTTCTGAGCACACTTGGGGACCACTTCCACCAGCACGTCGTGGTGAAACTCCTGGCCCAAGGAGGCCAAGCAGGCCAGATGCCCTTGAGGAAGACCCTGGAGGAACCAGTGGGGCAGCAACACTCAGACAGGATAGCCTGTCCTCTGAGCCTGTGCCAGGGGCCCACCTCATGGTGCCAGCGGAGGCTTGCCAGATCTCACTGGAGGAACTAGGCCAGGGCGTCCTGAAACAAAGGCAAAAGGAAACGAGGACCGAAGGGCAGAGACGGCTGGCCCTGATGTCCACTGCATGCTGTAAGTTCTCACAGGTCCGAGGCCCCATAGCACAGTGACCAGGCCACCCTCCAGAGCCAGCCCTTTCTGTGCACCAGCCATTTCTAACCACCGCCCTGCGCCCAAGACTAGGCTGGGGAAGGTGGGAAGAGAGGGAGGCGGCAGAAGTGGGGTCTTGGCTTGCCCACAAGGAAGGGCTTCCCTTCTCTCCCCGGCAGGGAGGACACGGGCCCTGGGCAGCAGCGGCATCTACTCTCCTTCCTGAGTGTTCAGCCTGGCGCCGCCCCCGTGGTGGCCGTCAGGGTTCTACTGGCTGTGGAGCGTGGCCTGACGAGAAATGCACCCCGGGCAGCCTCTCCTCACGCTCCCTGTCTTCAGTGTCTGAGCTTACGTGTCCTTTGTGGATTTTTCAATTATTTTCTTAATTATTTTATTTTTATTTGTTTATTTTATTTGGACAAGCCTCACTGTGCCCCAGGCTAGAATGCCATGGTGCTGTAGTTTACAACAACCTCAAACTCCTGGAATTAAGTAATCCTCCTGCCTCAGCTCAATCCTCCTACTCAGTCCTGAGTAGCTGGGACTGTAAGTGCCCACCACAATGCCCAGCAAGATTTTCTATTTTTAGTAGAGGTGGGGTCTCACTTTTGCTCAGGCTGGTCTCAAACTCCTGAGCTCACGCAGTCCACTTAAATTAGCCTCCCAAAGTGTTAGGAATACAGGTGTGAGCCATGATACCAAGCTGATTATCATTTTATTAAAAGAGTCTGTGTCCAATGCTTGGTAGACAAAATATTAAATATGTACATATTTATATATACATATATGAGATTTTCATATACAAATAATTCATTGGTCCCTTTTTAGTCCTTTAATATTATATGACAACTATTTCCCACATCCTGAAGATTCTTTTTAAAGACATATTTAATGGTGCTTGTTATTCTAATGCCCCTGACTTACCACCCAAACATAGAATGCTTCTGGTTTTTCATACATGAATATGGTTTCTTTTATATATATATACGCCAACACACACATACCCACATACAAGGAGGGTGCCAAAAAAATGTATACATATTTTAAGAGATCTTGTTAGAAGTAGAACTGATAATTCCCCCAAACGTATTAATTGCAGGTAAAATAGATGTAGCATGTCTAGGAACACTTTACTAGTAATGGTACCTTCAATTCAACTTAGAAAATTAATACATACATGGATACTATCTCTTAAAATGCAAATTTTTTTTCACTCTGTGGGGTGTGTGTGTATGCGAGATTTGCCAGGAATAAAAAAAATTGATGTATTTGCAGAAATACTCTTGAATCTTGATGTTCTAACCCCCTCACTGAATAAGCAGAACAACCAGACTTTCTCAGAAGTGTCTATTACAGCCTTGAGGGGACTGCACAGGGGTCTCCGTCCCAGCTCTGTCTCTCTCTGCTTCAGTGTCTGCTGCTCAGACTGCCCAGCCTTTGGGTTACGATCAGGGTCAGAGTCAAGGTTAGGGGCAGCCTTGGGCTGTGCTGGTCTCTGTCCTTGTGTTGCTCCTGCTGCCATGGCTTACTTGAAGTGGTGACTTGCGCCTTGTGAATGTTTCAGTAACAGCTAAAGTGGACATTGTTATGCTAAGCACGTCACATCAGTATCTTGTTTAAATTTACCATTCCTTTCCTTTCCTCATTTTCCCATTTTACAGAGGAGAAGTAAACAGCTGTAATCCAACTGTGATCAATCACTTGGAAAGGAAGTGGTGGAGTTGATGTTCCATCCAGGTTACCGTAAGGCAGAGATGGGGCTTCAGACCTCAGGAGAGTGGCTGTCACATTACTGTACACGAGCCCAGCTCATCCCTATTCATGACGTGGGGTCCAGAGAGATTACTAGATGATCATGTTGACCTGTAAGTATAGAGAGTTATGAAGAGGGCTTCTATATTCATCTGTAAATAAGGCCGGCTTTGCCAATGCTGCTTAATAACAAGAATGAATTTGAAGGCTGATAAATAGTTGTTTTTCCATTTATGGAGTGAGACAGTCATTCAATGACACGATCTTTGAATGATTCTTTTGAAAACATCAACTATGATGCAGGAATTGTTCTGGACCATGACATACAAAATCAATGACATCATAACCTCTGCCTTCAAGGGCCTTTCTTCATTTTGTAACTAAGAAACTTGCTCAAGGTCACACTTAGAAAATGCTTTCCCTAGGAGTAGACAGACACCTTCTCTTCCATAATATCAACAAGGAACTGCCCATCACAGCAAAACCCTGAAATCCATTGGTGCATTGTGAGCATGAGAGCTCCATGGCCCAAGCTAAAAGATTATTAAAACTGTAAGTCACTGACATTTCCTCCGAGTGACATTTTAATGCAAAGATTTTATAGTTCTTTTAAAAATAGTTTTTGTAAAAGAGCGTTGGGAGTGTAGTTTAAAATGTCAATGTTCTGTCCAATGGGGGCACTCAGGAAACGCTCACTGAGAAATGATTGAAGAGAAATGTATCAATGTTTCATAGATGTGGAATATACCAAAAAGAACTCAGCGCTTGAATCCCACATGTGAAAACAGAATCAACCTCAACACACACTCGCTTGAGCTGCAGACGTGTCACACCTGACAGGTGACAGAGAAGCAGAGGAGATGGCCCAATATATTAAAGTTCACTAAGATGAATTGTCGAAACTTCAAATTAATGCCTTTCTGTAAATATCCCATCTCTAAGGCACCTCTTCCGTGCACTGACATATCTATAATCATATTTCTATTAAAACTGACCCTTGAAAAGCTAGCAGAGAAATTCACTTTTCACATGTTTCTACCTTAATGAATGGAATTCCAAGACTTCCTAGAGTGAAGGTCAAAGGGAAGACTTAATTTGCTTTGGGGACAAACTTATATAAGCATCAATCATTACCTTGAGAAGTAATTCTTTACCAAGACCTTAACTCCTTCAGAACTACAAAACTCACCTTTCCTCAATATCCACTATCCAGGAGTGGCTCTCTCCGGGCACTTTAGTATCCATAGAGCAGTCAACACATAGGTGGGTTCTAAAGATGAAGTCCACGTTAAGAATCAAAATCATTCAGATTTTCTCAGTCCTGCTTCTTTCTGCATGAAGCGCTTAAAGAAAAGGGGAAGTGTACCAGATTTTCCCCACCGGGGAAGTTTAGGTTCTTGCTTCACATCATTTAACAAAGGAATGGATGGCACAGATGGGGAGGAAAAACACTGAGAACAAAAAGGTAGACCCTAAAGAGAGGCCCAAATCCACGCACAGACACCTGCCAGACTCCAGATCCATGCAAGACACCTGCCAGACCCCAAGACCCCAGATCCATACACAGACACCTGCCAGACCCCAAGACCCCAGATCCACACACAGACACCTGCCAGATCCCAGATCCATGCACAGACGCCTGCCAGACTCCAAGACCCCAGATCCACGCACAGACACCTGCCAGACTCCAAGACCCCAGATCCACACACAGACACCTACCAGACCCTCAGACCCCAGGTCCACATACAGACACCTGCCAGATCCCAGATCCATGCACAGACACCTGCCAGACCCCAAGACCCCAGATCCACACACAGACACCTGCCAGACCCTCAGACCCCAGATCCACACACAGACACCTGCCAGATCCCAGATCCATGCACAGACACCTGCCAGACCCTCAGACCCCAGATCCACACACAGACTCCTGCCAGATCCCAGATCCATGCACAGACACCTGCCAGACCCTAGATTCACACACAGACACCTGCCAGACCCTCAGACCTCAGATCCACACACAGACACCTGCCAGATCCCAGATCCATGCACAGACACCTGCCAGACCCCAGATCCACACACAGACACCTGCCAGACCCTCAGACCCCAGATCCACACACAGACACCTACCAGATCCCAGATCCATGCACAGATACCTGCCAGACCCCAGATCCACACACAGACACCTACCAGACCTCAGATCCATGCACAGACACCTGCCAGATCCCAGATCCATGCACAGACACCTGCCAGACCCCAAGACCCCAGATCCACGCACAGATGCCTGCCAGACCCCAGACCCCAGATCCACACACAGACCAAGGGAGGATGAGGTGGTGTTTCTTCAACAGTAGGTAAAATTTTAAATGCCTGACAGCACAAGATGTAGATTGTTTTCTCCTTATTGCCCTCACTTATTACATTTTTTCTCTATACAGACTTGACCTACGTATGAAGTAGAAGAGAAAATGAGCTTCTGTAATCATTAGGAAGATGATGAAGTGAAATGAAATAAGCCTTGGTGCAAATTATGAGTTTTGTTTTTTGTTGATACTTAACCTCAACTATGCTATTTCACATGGTGATTTAGCAGATAATATTGGAACTGTTAATAATTGCAGAGAAAACAAAATGTCTGTGCCCCTAGTCCGGGTGGCAGTGCAGCCGGCCACAATGTGCACACCAGGCCTCCTGGAGTCCTGCTCCCCTGTAGAAGTGGCAGTCATGGTTCTGTCCCTCTGTGGTGTTAGATGTGGAGTCTGAAGCCCGCCCCCGCCCCTTGCATGGGAACATTCCCGTCGTATCCCTGTGCCCTGTTTTCACAGGGCTATTCACCACATGTTCTCTAATCTTCTATTTTGTGTGAGGATTGGTGATGGTGGCCCGAACATAGAGAAGAAGGGCACAGTCCCTGTGTCTCTGCTGTCATATGCCACAGATGACAGATGCAGTGTGGCAGCTGGAACCACGGAGGCTTGGAGACACGAGCAGGGACCCTGGGGCCAGACGAGCACGTTCTAGCACCTGCTCCATTGCTGTGGCTTCAAAAAAATAAAAGCGTTTGTAAGAATAAGCTTTATCAACATTGAAAAGAAGGTAGTTCCTGCCTTCATTAATTTTAAAGTTCTAGTGAGATAATCTATACTTGTAATACAGGTGGACATAAAGTTTGTGCACAATCTAAAAATAGTTTAACATAGTAAATTGCACATGAACTTTATGTCCAGTCTGTATAGCCTTTAACACATAATGGAGGCTTAATAAAAGGACAGATTGGTTAAAATGGAATTGATTATGAAGACATTTCTACCCTCCTAATGAGGTAGAAATTACCAGGTCACCAAGAGTTCTGTTTCTGTAAATAATCAGGTAGGTTGTTCAGAGCAACCTTCTTATAAAATGATACATTTTTTAATTATAAAAATGTATCTAGGTGTTAATCAAAAAATAAAAAAATTACAGGACTGAAAAATGAGAAGAGACCAAGAATCCAAAGACAAAAGTTGAAAATTCAAATGTAAATAAATTTAAAGGTCATTTGCAGACCTTGAAGAAATATAGCTGTGAAAGTGAAATATAGCTGTTAATTTTTGGAAATTTAGAAGGGTTAGCAAGCCAAGAGTCAAAATCATGGATGTGTAAGATGATAGTCTGGTGAGCATCGCTGTACAGGTGAGAGGAGCCTGACCTGAGGTCAACCAGCAGTCAGAAGAGGTCCTGAATGGCCAGGGGAATTTACATCTGAACTTATCTTAAAGTGCTCTCTGTTGCTGAGGAGATAGAAATAGAAATCCTCTCTAGAGAAAAGTGATGGTAATCAGGCTCCCAAAGTATGTTATCAGATAATTTTGAAAAACAAATCACACCATAAGTCAAAGATAACTAGAATACAAGGAGATTATATGCTATGATGAAGGATTGGGGAAACAGTCAACAAAAAGAACACCTCATCAAGGCCATATGGAGAATGAGTAGCTCAGAGACTGCAAAAATAAGTACTTTCACTGTCTTTAAAGAAATAAAAGGTATGCTTGAAAATATCTATAGGCAGTAAGACTATTAGTAAAAGTTAGGAAATACTTGATAAAGAATCAAAAACTACATCCAGTTTAAAAAGTTATAGTGTACAAAGTGAAGAAATCATTGAGCAATTTTACGCTGATTTAGACATGGCCAACAATAGCATCTGTTAGATGGGTTAGAAAGGTAACGGTAAGAATGCCTCATGGTGGTACAAAAATACAGAAGACAGTATAAAGAATGTGAAAAATTTGTACAAAGATCTAATAGAGATTTAATGAAAACCTCAGATAACAGTAGAAACATAAAGTGGCAGAAGCAATATTGAAAGAAATAATGACTGATGACTTTCTAAAACAGAGGAAAGACCCGAAATTATCAATTCAAAAAGCTCCTTAAATCCCTACCGAAATGGATATAAATAAATATACTCTTAGAATTACAGTAGTAAAATGACTCAAAATACAGATAATGAAAAAAAATTTTTTGGAAGTAGCCAGAGTAAAAGGCAGGTGACCTTCAAAGCACTTGGAGTTATACCAAAACTATCTTCCAGACGGATACAGCGAAAACCCAAATATATTGCAAGAATATCTTCAATAGGATAAATTAAAGTAGCTGCCAACTTGGACTGTTAGTTACTCTGAAACAAAAATATCCTTCATAAATGGAAGCAAAATAAAAAATAGTTTTAGATAGTCGAAACTGAGAAAATCAACTAAAAACAACCTGTCCTGGGCACTATCTATCTGTATATCTTTATATCTATGTCTGTATCTATGTTTATATCTATATATCTATATCTATCATTTGTATCCATATCAAACATGAGAAGAATCTGAATGATGAAGAGAAGACAATGGGCTTAGAATTGGGGGCCCAAGTAAACACATGGTGGTCAGTTCCCTGGGTTATCATTTTGCTTCATATATTCAGACTTGGATCTGAAGAAGCCAGCAAACTGGAAATTCTTCCAGGCCCAGAAAAAAAGCCCCAAGGAAACCTTTCTCTTTCTGGTTAAAAAACCCCTACAAACATACAGGACAGCCTAAAAAGACCAAAGAAGAAAAAAAGAAAAAAGAGAGAGAGAGAAAGAGAGAGAGAGACAGAGGGATTAGAACTGACAAATTTATGGAGCAAATGGAATGAAATTTTTTTTTTATTTTTACATATATCTGTGTCAATTAGGTTTACACTTTTTGACTTCACAGAATTTAAAAGGCTTAAAATTTAATAACAATAACAATGTTTAAGATAAGGACTAGAAATAAAAACCACGTAAAGAATGAACGAAGATAAATACATTCAGAAAAGAAAACAGACGATTACTGCATCAAAATATTAAGCCACATTAATAATAATAATGCCAAGAAAGTAACGTTCACATTGTCAGATAAGAGTATGTCTATTATAGAATGCTTTGACTCTGAGGCTCAGTGTGAAGTCATCAGTTAACTTCTTATTTTTTTTCCAAAGTCTCAAAAAATAGACAACTAATATTGTATAAATAAAAGTAAAAGAGAGTTTCAAAAAAAATCATGCCAAATTTTATAGACAATAGAAAAAGAAGAAATATTTCAAAATCATTCTACTTGATCTGGATGCACCTGATATTGAAATTGGAGAAAATATATTGTTATAAAGGGAAACTATAAATATATTTTACTTATAAATGAGGATGCAATATCCTAAACAACATATTGACAAGATGAATTAAAAATTAAATGTTTAAGTAATGTACTTTGGTAAAAATTGAAACCAATTTATGTGAGAATTAGTCACTATTTTCTTTCCTTTTTTTTTTGTTTTCTTTCCCTCACCTCCTCCCTCCTTCTCTCTCTCTCTGCTCTCTCCTTCCCCCATGCCCCACTGTGTCATTGTCATTAATTGTCCTCAAATCAAAGTTGAATACCTAGAATTCAAGCTTCTCCATTCCTGTGATGTTTCACTAAGAATAATGTGTTCCACCTCCATCCAAGTTAGTACAAATGCTGCAAAGTCTCCATTTTTCTGATGGCTGAATAATATTCCATGGTATACATTTACCACAGCTTACCAATCCATTCCTGGGTTGAAGGACATTTAGGCTGTTTCCACATTTTAGCAATTGTAAATTGGGCTGCATGCAATAAACAGTCTAGTACAAATGTCTTTATAATAAAAGTTTTTCTTTTTCTTCTGGATAGATGCCCAGTAATGGGTTTACAGGATCAAACGGGAGGTCTAGGTTGAGTTCTTTGAGCTTTCTCCATACTTCCTTCCAAA
>CAUYON010093565.1:0-35332 GCA_963573935.1 Arctocebus calabarensis
ACTGAAAAGCTTCTGTACAGCTAAGGAGACAATAACCAAAGCAAATGAACAACCTAAACAATTGGAAAGGATATTTGCATATTTTGAATCAGACAAAAGCTTGATAACTAGGATCTACAGAGAATTCAAATTCTTAATCTACATGAAAAAAGGCCAACAATCTCATATATCAATGGGCAAGAGTGATGAACAGAGCCTTCTATAAAGAAGATAGATGAATGGCTAACAAGCATATGAAAAAATGCTCTTTGTCCCTAATTATGAGAGAAATGTGAACCCAAACCACTCTGAGACGTCATCTAACCCCAGTAAGATTGGTCCACTTCACAAAAAATCTCAAAACTGTAAATATTTTTGCGTGGAAGAGGAGAGAAGGGAACACTTTTACACTGCTGGTGGAACCGCAAACTAATAGAACCTTTTTGGAAAGAACTCTCAGAGAACTGAAACTAGACCTCCCATTTGATCCTGCAATCCCATTACTGGGCACCTACCCAGAAGATAAAAATCTTTTACCACAAGGACACTTGCTCTAGACTGTTTGTTGCAGCTCAATTTACAATCACCAAGATGTGGAAACAGCCTAAATGCCCACCACCCCAGGAATAGATTAACAAAGTTGTGTATACCATGGAATACTATTCAGCCATTAAAAAAAAAAGATGGAAACTTTTGTATTAACTTGGATGGAAGTGGGACACATTATTCTCAGTAAAGCATCACAAGAATGGAGAAGCAAGAATCCCATACACTCAAATCTGACATGAGGACAATTATTGACCTAGTGCACAGTGGGGATTGGAGGAAGGCAAGAACAAAGGGAGGGAAGGAAGGAAGAGGGTGGGGAGTCAAAGTGTGTGACACACCTTTACAGGGTGGGACACAATTATAAGATGGACTATACCTAACAAATGCAATCTTTGTGACCTGGTTCTTTGTACCCTCAATGAATCCCCAACAATGAAAAAAAAACTTTAATATTAAAAAAGGCAGTCATAAAGGTAGGAGGTGTCCAGGAAGTCAAAGAAATGCATTATTCACAATGAGACACAATTAGCTATGCTAAGTGCTTTCAGATAGTTCAAGAAGGATAACAAGGGAGCAATTTCAATTACATTTAGTAAAGTGGAGGTAATTGGTGACCTTAATCAGAGCAGTTTGGGGAGAATGTTTAGAATTAAATATAATTTTAATGAATTGAGGACAAGTTTAAATAATCTTTTCAAGTCAAATTGACAGAAATGAGGGTGGTTGCAAGAGGAGGTAGGTAGGTGAAAGGTTTTTATCTTTATGCATTGTCAGAAATAAGTCAGTCTAGAAAAAAATACGTAAGCGGGAAATGGGATGATTTCAGGAAAGAAAGCAAGAGGAGATAGAATCTAGTAAACACTGTCAGAGGCTGTGTCTGTCCTTGTCTGTCAGACTGAGAGGACTGTGCCAACCCCTGTATTTGTGCACTACACATTCTGGAGCTGCTCTTGATGCGTCCAGGCAGGGAAACTAATTCATGAGCTGCTATGTTCTGTGGGAGCTCTTTTTTTGTTTCTATGTAACATGGATGAGGATGGCAAACCCAGAAGCAGATCACATTGTCTGCGAAATCTTCCTCTTGACTTGGACACTGTGCTGAATATAGCAGGACAAAATAGCCTTAGGTGCCCCTCACTGAACCATCCATGTGCCAAGGTATTTCTTCCCTACATTGTCACAAAATTGATGCATCTGCTTCTAGTTGATAAAAGTTTATGTTTTTTTCTATTCTTCCACTACTTGTATGTACTGATTTAGTAGAGATAGTTATGCAGGAAGTGACTAAGAGAGTAAACCTTTTTAAAAGGCCCCTACATGAAGGGTCCAACCTGCCATGCTATTAATAATATGTGTCAGCAAGGAGTGGGCAAGCATGATAGTCAAGCCTTTTTTCATGATGTTCATAATACCAAATACCTGCAGTTGTTAGGGAGCATAGCATTTTCATAAAATGTGTTGACTATCAGTCCATTGCTGGGTGGTCTTCATTGTAAAAGGAATATCAGTGTCTGAATGTAAATAATCTGGAAAGTTTAACATGGTAAAGATTCATCTTAAAAGACAAAATTGCATGGGTGGAAACAACTGATCTGATCAGAAAGGAAATAATGTGTCTTAAATGAAAAAGTAAAAGTTATGAGACACCACCGATTGACTCAAGAGGGAATCAACGATGCAGTCTTATTGATTTATCAGGAGCAATTTGAACAATACCTTCTCTGAGAGTGGTCTCCTGGATCACAAGGCAAATGGGATAACTTTGGAAGGAGTCATTAATCTGAGATCCAGAATTCTGAAGCTTGTACATCAGAAACATAGAGCCCTTTCTTTTGATCTGGTCTATGGATTTGGATATACCACTGTGTTAGCTGTCATTCTGGGCAGTGCAGGCTAGTGCAGAAATTTGATTCCAGTCAATCTCATTAAAAAGTTGAACCTTTAATCTATTATCTTTGACTCAGGTGACTTATTTTAAGTTTGTGTCTCTAATCTGCCATTCTGTTGTTTTTTCAAGTGGAATTCTGGAAGTCAAGTTATTCAAAACAGCCACAGAGTTAATAAAAATATAGTAAGTTTTATCAAGAGAAGCATTGGCCACTGCCATGATAATAGCCTTGAGTTATTCTCACTGATTGTAAGTCCCCATGCCCGCTTTTGGTTTTGTGAAGTTGTTACTGAGAGAATCAACAACAGTAGTAGCAATGTAGACAGAATCAACAGCCACCCAAGCCCAACCACTAGAGAACCTGGCACAGGCATAGTGCAAGTGGAGGACCTCATTAGCTAAGCTCATTGCTTCAGGTGGTGCAGTGGGATACAAGGTTTCCCAAAAAAGATGTCTTTCTTGACACCTTCATGCAAAACTGAGATAATGCAGGGGCCAGATGTGCTGTATTCTTGAATACATTATTATTATCTTTTTTAAGTTGCAGCAGTAAAGCTTTTACCTTGGTCCCCTATTTATAAGCCATCAAATTGAATTTGACCAACTCTAACAGGAGAACAGCAACCCAGAAAATCACAGGCTCTCCATGCTTCAGGTATTCAGTTTCGATAAGAATGATTTATTAAGCTAGGAGTCATTTTAAAAAGGGATCATGTTTGACATGTTGGGGAGGCAACAATCTAAAACCCTAAGAGGAACTTCTGAATAGAGGTCCACTTACTTTCCGAAGGCTCCAGTAGATGATATAATCAGTCGTATGTATGGTCTCTCACACTCAAAAGCACAAAGAAATGTTGGTTCTCCTTGTTGACCGCAGGGGCCTGTAAAGGTAATAGCTACTCTTTGACTCCCAGAAGTCCATATTGTGAGTTTTCTTATATTATTATAACACTAAGGGAACTGATTCCTTAGTTTTCTTAGTGTTATAATGACACAGTCTCTCAATTGAGACCCATACTTATAACAACCAATAGAACATCATCTATCTATCTATCTATCTATCTATCTATCTATCTATCTATCCATCCATCTATCTATCTATCTAATTCAAATTATGATATAGCTAATCTTTTCTTTTTCTTTTTTATTGAGGCAGGGTCTCATTTTATTGTCCTGGTTGGAGTGCAGTGGCCTCATCCTAGCTCACAGCAGTCTTGAACTGCTGGATTCAGGCAATCTTCCTGCCTCAGTCTTTGGAGTAGCAGGGACTATAGACCTGTCCCACCACACTTGTATAATTTTTGGTTTTGTAGATGCGTCTCATTTTTTCAGGCTGGTCTTGAACTCCTGGCCTCAAACAATCCTCTCGCCTTGGCTTCCCCAGATGCTATGATTGTGGACAACAGCCACTGTGCCTTCCCTAAAATTTTATATATCTAAAGGAAAGATACTTTTGCTAAACCCTGATCCACTCATTGGAGAAAAATGGCAGAAATTTTCCCCACTGTTCTACATATGGCTGTTCTTTGACTTGGAGATTTACCTCTCACTTTACAAGCATTTATAGGACAAACATGTAACATAAATTCTTACTGTACATTTTGAACAACAGTACATAGAACTGGCAAGAAGCTTCATCTACATGGTAGCTCTCTTGTCTTACACTGAAAGTTTTGATCAAACTCTATCAGTTGAATTAATGTGTATAATATTCCTCCATGATAACACTGATAGATCTAGGAGCTAAAACATCTGATGAGTAGGAACTATAACAGCTGTCAGGTAATCAGGTTATCTCCTGGCTCAGGGCTTATGGTGTATATAATACCATAGAAATCTAGCTTGCTGGGAGTGGCTGAGTTTAATATATATAAATTTTATCTCTTGACCTTGTGGACAATGTCTCTTCCTCTCCTCTGTACCTCATAGTGTCAGAGATGACTAAGTCCAGAGACTTTTCTTTCACTTGCTCATATACCAAAGCTCTTCTCAATAGTCATTAGCACTTTCAGCTCCAAGAGTCTAGCACCCTTTTCCACATGGGAGGGAGTACGCTGGTGATTTGGGTGCCTGTATCCAACAGAACTATAAAAGTTTGCCTCCCACTCCCCAAATTTTTCCAGTATTCACAGATTTTCCATTAAAGTATTGAAGTCAGAGAAGAAAGGCAGCATTAGAAAGCTTAGAGAGAGAGACTCACCTTTAGTAAACAAAAATTTTGCTTTACCTTCAGCTTCAAGTGGCAGCACGTTAGAGCTACCAAATGAACATGTGGGTTTGGAGGATTCAAAGCTGAGCTTCTGGAATCATCACTTTTATGGAAGGATGAAGTAAGGCTGGTCTTCCTCTGGACATAGATATGACCCCATCCTCCCAAATTATCTGCTGTTAACACAGAAGAAATGGCCTTAATAAAGTTTGGCCAGGACTTTTCATGTTTTGCTGTCTCAGCAAGAATATACAAGGGCACACTCACAGTTTTCATTTCCCTACAAATAAATGGACTCAAGAAAGTTACAGCATGATGATAAAAATAATCTATAATACTTGGTCAGTGTTATCAATTAGATCTAGGAAAAGAAAAATAATGATAAATACATGTAATTCAAGTAGAAGTCTGGGGTCCTTAGTTTAATGCCTAAGCCTACAGCATTTAGGTCTGAATTTAACAAAGAGCTATGAAGTCCAGAGGCATAGGAATGGTAAAAATGACTAAGAGGTCAGCCAATCATGACCCTAGAGGCCAATTTTTGTAAGTACAGTTTTAATGAAGTACAGTCATGCCTATTTAGGTATATATTGTCTATGCTGCTTTTTGTTTTATTTATTTTTTTGAAAGAAAGAGTTGTATAGTTGCATTAAGAATAGTATAACCGATATATTTAAGCTGTATAGTATTTGATCTTTTACATAAAATTGCTGAATTCTAATGTATATTTATGCATATATAATGGAGAATTGAAGATTTATATAGATATTTGTAGTTATTTAAATCACTTTGGAAGCTATGAAAGCTGGTGACAAAATAACAGCCTTATATTTTAAACTAAAGTCCTGAACACTTCTGTTTTCAGATACTCAAACTCTATGAACTTTAAAATGAAACATCAGTTTTGTGATCAGGACATGATTAGATAGGAGGTAAAGTTAATCAACATTTAGGCATTTTGGTCACTTATGTCTTTTAATACCATAGAGAATAGCATTTCTGGAATTAATCATATGCAATGCTGAACTGATTTGGGTATGCATGGTTTGTTAATGCAAGCAGCTTGAAAGATGCCTCCGGCTAGCCTAAGGTCAAAGCCATGAATGTGAACTAAAATCATCAATAAATGAGTTTTTTATGATATTTTAATTAAGCTCATTCTGTCACAATATGAATTGTAAATTTGACCTTTAGTATCAAACTAACTTATTATGCATATTTGGCATTTCCTCTATGTAAATTTTAAAATAAAAAAATTAAAATTGTATTCCTCATGCTATTTTAAAAGTAAGATCTTAATTGAGATGGGCAGTTTTGATTTCCAAGTCATTTCTTTGTAATAAATGAAGCTGGAATACACATCAAATTCATATCCTAGAGCGTATATAATACAATTTTTTATAAGTTCACTCTTAGAAGTCAACCAGGTAAGAGTAATAGCTTCAACTTAGAGACTTAACTAGTAGGATATTTTTTTAAGGAAAAAATAAAATAAATAGACACTACTGGTGATACTTGGTTCTATTTCTTATTTTTTTCACCAAGGAAATACAACAGAAGCTTCTTCAGTGTTCTACGGCATTTTCTTCTTTTCTACCCTTGAAATCTTGCACTTAAGTCTTCCTTAAAAAATTTAGGGAAGAACAATTATTTGGAATTTCTTACCAGCAGAAAACCTCATCTGTTTTTTTAATGTCTAAGAAGCCTCAAAGGATTGTACTTTCTGACCTACCATATATTTTCTTGATGAGGCAAATAAATCTTGTTGCAGAGGGAAGCTAAAATTCCTCTATAGGGAAATCCCCATCTGTTACTCTATCCTTAACACAATGTTGCAGCCAGTTTTAAAATTAATAACTACCAAAAATAATCATGCCTGATGACATTATTAAAACCTTTCCATTTTTCAATCATGCATCTTCACATAGAATTTTATTTTATATACCAGTATATTTCAAAGTAAATTTCATGTTTGATTACATTGATATCCTATGCAATGACTAATTACTTTAATCCAAATGATGACACCATTTATGAAATTAGACATTCTATATTTATTTTCAGACATTCATTGTATTTAGCTAAGCTCTTATCCATAGTCTATGTATTTTCTGGGTTAATCAACCCAAGCCACATCCTAACATATTCCTAGAATCATATTTAGTTAATTCTATTATAATTAATCTCCCACTGGTTCTGTTTCTATGAAGAACACTGCTTAAGACAGTCAAGTTCTCAAGCCATGAAGATATCATTATTTCTTCTTTACTTGTCTTTGTTGTTGCTTCTCCTCTAATCTGGACTTTTATAGATTTAATAATTAGGCCTCTTGACTGCTCTCCTTGGATCCTGGATCCTCCCAGACTGGAACCCACTGAGGCCCGGGCAGGAGGGCACAGCAGACATGGAAGCCCACTAGGCTCTCCTACTCCTGAGCTATACAATGCATATACAATGTGCATTCTTATTTTCCCCTCAAAAATTTGAGCAAAAATTATGCATTATATATGGCAAAATATGTTATATGAAGTAGTCTTATTATTTATAGCTAGATAGCATAGGACAACAGAAACTTCAAATTTAAGATGAAGTAGTTCTTGAAGGCTAAATAAAGCTACCCAGGGTAGATGAAGTCTTGTCTGTGTATGGCCCATTTGCATTTCAGCTGAGGGACTTTGAAAAGTAGCCCGCCTAAGTTTTAGACCCTGGAGAAGATGAGATCCTTAAAGCTTTGAAGGATGTCTTTTACAGGTGAATAGGAACAAATGCAGGCTTTCCTAAGGACGTCTTCCTTAGCTCACAATGCATCCCTAGGAAGAAAGCAAGAGCAATTTGGGGCAGTTTCTTCCCATCTCACTGTGTATCCCTGTGAAATACTGAACTTATCCTGAGAACTACAAGCCTGAAGACAGCCTGAGGTCAGCCGCAGCTATCAAAGAATCACTGTAGTCAGAGTAGTATTCTTTAAAAAAAATTTTTTTCTCCCTTAAAAATATTTTTTTGAAGTGTGTGTTATGGTATGGCTTTATGGGCTGCAGAATATTCTACACCTTGAGAAGAATGTATATTCTGTTATCGTTATCCTGAGTATCCAGCACATGACCCTCTGGTCTATCTGATTTTTAAGGTTGTTCAACTCTCCTATTTCCCCCTTGATCTATCTGTTGCATCCTCTATTGACAATGAGATATTGATGTTCCCAACTACTGTTCTGGTGTTGTCTATTTCTTACTTCATTTCTGTCAGTTTTCGATGTGCATTTTACTCCTCTGTTAGGTATACACCTGTCTATGATTGATATTATCTTCTTCATGGATTGATCATTTGGTCATTATAAAATTTTGTTCTTTATTTCTCATTTTTATTAAATTTTTAATATATTTAGATATCAGTGTATCTACTCCATCTTTCTTGGGAATATTGTTTTCATAATATATATTCCCCTCATTTATTTACATTCAATCTATAAGTTTCTTGAATCTAATCTTTGCTTCCCATTGAACAATGTCATTCAATTATGTTATTTGTTTGGTTCATTCTTATTTAAAACTTTCTGTACTATATAGGATTATTTAATCCATTCATATTAATGTTATTGATGTAATTTTTTATATGCCTATTATTTCATTTTTGTATGCTCGTGTCTTTTTCTCTCTTTCTCTTTTATTACATTTTAGAACTGCTTTCTTTTTTCTTATCTATTTTTAAGGTAATTGCAATCACTTTAATACTTTGAACTACAGTTTTTTTTTTTTTTTTGGTGCGGCGTCTCTAAGATTCACTATACATATATGTTTTCTCTTATCAAGATCAACTTCAGACTTATTTAGTTTAATTCCACTGGTTTATACCCTCTAGTGTTTCTGCTGAGAACTTAGCTATTCATCATATGTGATTCCCTTATAAATGATGAGTTACTTTATTTTTCTGTTTTCAAGATTTCCTTGTTTTGACTTTCAGCATTTTTTTCTGTGATTTTTTTTCCCTATGGATTTTGCCTTGCATTTCAATGATCTTGACTTTTGTGTATATAAAAAATAATCATTAAATTTTCACCTGTGTTGGTATAATTTTATATGTACCTTTAAGATAGTTCTTTGATACTTGTTGAAAGGTCGAAGGTCTGTTTATAAATTACTATTTTTAAAACATACAAATGTCCAGTTGTCTTAGCACTATTTGTTCAAAAGACTATCTCCATTGTTTTTTCTCTTTTCCTTTGTCAAAGATGAATCGATTATATTTGTGTACATTTATTTCTGGGATTTCTTTTTTTTTTTTTTTTTTGAGACAGAGCCTCAAGCAGTCGCCCTGGGTAGAGTACTGTGGCATCACAGCTCACACCAACCTCCAATACCTGGGCTCAAGTGAGTCTCTTGCCTCTGCCTCCCAAGTAGCTGGAACTACAGGTGCCCGCCACAATGCCTGGCCATTTTTTTGGTTGCAGCCATCATTGTTGTTTGGCGGGTCTGGGCTGGATTCGAACCTGCCAGCTCAGGTGTACGTGGCTGGCCGCCTTAGCCTGTTGAGCCACAGTTGCCGAGCCAATTTCTGGGATTTCTATTTCATTCTATTTATCCATTTGTCTATTATTCACATATATGATATATTGTTGGGTACTGTAGTTGTATAATTAGTCTTGAATCCAGGTATTGTCAATCTTCCAAATTTGCTCTTCTGCTTCAATATTTTCTAGGTTTTGGGCCTCTCCTACATAAACATTGAAATCAGATTGCCGATATCCACAGAATAACATGCTACAATTTTAATTGTGATTGCACTGGTTCTTACTAGCATTTTGGGAAGAACTGACATCTTGACAAAATTTAGTCTTTATCTCTATGGAAATAGAATTTCTCACTATATATTTAGGTTTTAGTTTTTTTCACCAAATTTTTATTGTTTTGGTCATAAATATCTTGTGCATATTTTATTATATTTATATCTACCTAATTTATTTTGAGGGAGCTGTAAATTATATTATGTTATTAAATTTAAATTTTATTCATTCATTTCTGGAACAGAAGAATGCAGTTGATATTTACATATGTCTTAACTTTGTATCTCACAACTTTGCTATAATTACTTATTAGTTTCAAAAGTTATTTTCTATATTGTTTTACACTTTATACATAAGTAATCAAACCATCTACAAATAAAAAAATGTTTTATTTATTTTTAAAAACACACACACTTTTTTTCCCTTTTCTTCTCTTATTGTATTAGCTATGACTTCCAGTATGATGTTAAAAGTGATGTTAAAACAAATATCATTATCTCATTCCTGTTTTTAGGGGGAAAGCTTTAGTTTTGCATAATTGATTATTTATTGTCTCCATAGTTTTCCTTTCTCCAGTAGTTGGAATTTCTATAGTAGGAAAAAATAAACTATCCTTTTTCTTACTTGCATATTAACATACAACACTTTACTTCTGACACCATAATGCATGGGGATATCTTCACACAAAGAAACTCTCCAATACTCTTAGATGTTGCATACAATTTAATTTAATTCTACCACTACCTACCTTAAGTTAGTATAAAATCTCACAGGGTAAGGGCTCAGTCCTATGAGACTGACTACCCCATAGACACTTCATAGTAGTATACCAATTGCAAGGCAAGGTCACTCAAAATTTGGACTAAGTAGCTATAATAATAGATTCACATGACCAGAAACTTGCTTTTTATCATTTGCTAGAATGGATCACAGAATTCAGCTTTGTAGGTTAGTTACACATACCATTTACCCATTTATTATAAAACAGAGCAACTTAGGAAGAGCCAGAGAAATTTGCAGGGAAAGGTATGGGAGAAAGCGTGTGAAGCTTCCATGGTCTCTTGTGGCAGCCCTCTCCATGTGTTCAGCACACCTGAAGCTCTCTGAACTCTGTAGCTCAGGGATGTTTAAGAAGGCTTCATCATATATTGGTTGGTCATTAATTGAATCTTCAGCCCTCTTCACTGGTGATGGAAGGGAGCATGGTGAAAAATTATAAGCTTCGGAGTATAACTTCATCTTGCTTGATAACAGTCCCCATCTATGAGCCCTCCAAGAGTCGTCTCATTAGAACAAAAGACACTCCACAAACTCAGGAAATGTCAATGGATTAGAAGCTCCATGACAGGAATCTGGGTCAAAAAGACCAAATATTAGTACAAAAGATTCTCCTTGCATCCCTATTATTTATCTTATAATATGTATAACTGGAGGCCAAGCTGCAGAATAAATATATACACATATATATACACACATACATCTTGTTATATACATATATATTTTTTATTATAAATCACAAGATCATAGAATCGTACAGCTTGTACTTCTTTGACATTAAGATATTATACTCACCAATATGCATTTAAGTTTTCTTCATGCTTTTTCACTGATGAATAGTTTTTAGGACCAGAGACTGAATAAAATTTAGTTTCATAGATGTGCCACAGTTCAGAGAAGATTTATCTGTTTATCTATTGAATGATATCTTGGTGGATTTCATGTTTGGTCAGTTATAAACAAATCTCCTGTAAAAATTCTTGTGAAAGTTTCTGTGTGATATGTTTCTAATGTATTTGGTCAAATGTAGAGGAGCATTACTATTGCATAATATGGTGAGAGGGAAAGAGGATACTTAATATTGTAAGAAACTGCCAATTTATTTGGAAAAATGGCTGTAACTTTTGGCATTCTTACCAGCAATGAATAAGATTTCTGTAGCTCCACATCTTTGTTGGCATTTGGTATTGTCAATATTTTGAATTTTAGCATTCGAATAGGTTTGGAGTGGTGTCTTTTGTTTTCTTAATGTGCAATTTCCTAATACTAGATGATACTTAGCAGAATATCTTTTCATATGCTTTTTTTTCACTCATACATCATCTTTGATGAGGTATCAAACTCTTTTGCATATTTTTTCACTTCCTACCCAATTAATGTCTTTTACATTCAAATATTGGGAAAATAATATTTCTGTATACAAAAGTTACTAAAACAATTACGTTTAATTGTGACACTATGGGCTGAAGAGAAAAAGATGTGAAATAATTTTATTTTGCATCACAGTTTTAATATTCATTTCTAATGTAATTATTATGTTTACCATTTTCCCTTACTTTACTAATTTCTTCAATTTTCTTTGATTTATTAGAAAATCAATACATTATAATATACTGTGGGCTCAATCTATATTAATTACCAAATCTATCATTTTATTTGAGTATGTTCAAGTTAAGAGAGCTACTCGAATAGGATTATCTTTGATAAACATTGTTTAAATGGGTGATCTTTTCCACTCCATTTGATACCATATTTAATTTTATCAGCAAGTATCATTCAAAATGACCTTACTAGTATGTCTCTATTTATCAAATCTAAATAGTTATGCCATTGGTAACCTAATTATCAACTACATTAACATTAGGAAAAACAAAAACCAAACAGTCCCAATGGTGAGACACCATAGCATACTGATTAAACACATGAATTCTGGTGCCTCACCCTTTAAATGTCAAACCTAAACATATCCCTTCATATGTTTGTAACTTTGAAAATATTCCATAAAGTATCTGCACCACAGTTTTTCCACATGGAATATATAATTAAGCAATAATATTAAAGAAGTCTAGCATAGAGGCAGCATGATTTAATATTGAAATCTTAAGAGATATATGAAGTACTATTATGTGTTGATTAAGAATAACTCTGTAAGTCACACACACTATGATTTGTAACAGGAGAATTCCATAATACATTTAGTTTTGAGATTAAAGAATTTTAAAAAGTTCTTTACTAGAAAGCAAGATTCCTAATCTTAAAACTATCTTAGGGCTATGTAAATTCCAAACTAACAGGAAATGCTATTGAAATTTCACAGCTTATGAGAAAATAATTTTATTCCTGGCACTGAGAGAAGTGTTGATTTAAAGTATTTGGGGGATTAAAATTATTGCTGACTGTGATTGCCCCCTCCGTGCAGTTATAATGGCTTATCTAAGAGAAAACATGGATTTTTACTCTGAAGTTAAGATTTTTAGCTGACTCTATTTAGCATTCACACTTTTTGTGGACACTGACTTCACTACCATATAAGACTGGAGTTAGAAACGCAGGAAAGGCTCTGTAGTAGCAGTAGCCAATTCCACTTTTTAAACTATCTCAACAGTTCTCCCATCATGGTCTCAAGGAAACCAAATATGCAGAACATATTGTTTAATCCATCCCATTAGAACTCATTATTAGCGGGTCTCGAACAGCACTGCTGCTGAGATGGCACGGAGCCACCTGCCCTAGTGTCTCATCCTGATTTCAGATGACTTTTCCTAACTGTGATGTGGGCCTGTGAAAAGAGGGGGAAATGGGGAATCCTGCAGTGCTGCATTATAAAAACTGCCAGATATAATGAAGTTTGGGGTAACTTACACTCTATTGTCTTACTGTGTTGACCATACCATGAAACATTCAACAATATGAGAAGAGAAATAAGCACTTGGGAATATTCCAAATACTTCTTCCTCATGCTGACTGTGAGTGACTGAGTGAGGCAAGTCGTAGTGAAGTTGTCTATCTATCTATCTAGCACCTGGTGAAATTGCAATGTATCCTGACAGATTCAATGTACAGTCTATTTTAGCCAGCAATTTTCAAAGGTAGTACTAAAATGCCACTATTCCTTTTTATTCTCCTTGTCTAAAGGAGTTCACCTTTTTCTTTTCTAACACACAACTGTGTGAATTCCACTCTTTGTACGTGTCATTCAGGAAAAAAACATGTTTTCTTCAGGAGGGTTTATTGTAATCAAAACTTTTCAGATTTACTGTTACAAGATCTATTATCATGAATTACCTGACTTTCATTTAGGTCTAAAGTTGTTCAGAATCTTAAGTGTCTTTTAAGTTTTTATTGCTAAGGGTTGAAAGTATTTTAGAATTCATTCCCAGACAGCTCTTTTATCATTTAAGTACCACTGTTTTAAAAAGCAAGTCACTTTTATCCCACTTGTCCACTTATATTCGCCCAAAGTCCTTATATTAAGATATTCTATGCAGTTTGGAGGAAATAAATCTTCATAACTTAGATTTTCTGTGCTCATATTTGTTTTCACATCATAATTTGTCAGTAGGATTATGTGTCCCTCAGAGTACACTAGTGATTGCTTTTTTTTGTGGCATTTTAAAAAGAATCATTTTTGGAACTGCTGCAATATTTTCTAAATAATTTTAGAGGGGAAAAACAAAGGCAGAAATAAAACACATGGAATCGATCCACGAACAGATTAATAAATTGTGGTACATGTATACCATAGAATACTATGCAGCCTTAAAGAAAGATGGAGACTTTACTTCTTTCACATTTACATGGATAGAGCTTGAACATATTCTTCTTAGCATAGCATCTCAAGAATGGAAGAAAAATTATCCAATGTACTCAGCCCTACTATGAAGCTAATTTATGGCTTTCATATGAGGCTATAATCCAATTATAGCACAAGAATATGGGGAAAGGGGCACAGAAAGGGAGGGGAAGGGACAGGATGGGGGCAGAGAGGGTAATTGGTGGGATCACATCTATGGTGCATCTTAGAAGGGTACAGGTGAAACTTACTAAATGCAGAATGCAAATGTCTTCAAGTGCCATGAAGTCTATGGTAAACAGTTTTATAAAAACGTTTCAGATTGTATATGAAGCCAGCACATTGTACCCCACGATTGCACTAATGTACACAGCTATGATTTAATAATAAATAAAAAAGACATAACTTAACTGGCATTGGCAGAAAAACAAGTATAGATCCTTCTCTTGCCCTTAGACACATGCTTCCAGATAGCCATGTGTAGCATACTCCAGAAATTACGATGAGTAACATTTTTCATATGTGAAATATATTCTTATTCCATCATTTATTTATTTTGGATAGGATATTAAAATTACTATGTACCTGAATTTTTCTTTTGTTTTACACTATTATGAAATCTGAATTCTTCAGTTCTAATAGTAATCTGCAATCATATTGAAAAAAGGTACTTAGAAAATAAATCACAATCTAGATTAAGAATGAAGTGACTCTTTGGAGAATTTGCTTGAACTAAGGATATTTAATTATTGCATCTTTTACATATAAAAGAAGTAACAGGAAGTTGATTTTTTAAAATATGTTTAGCAAATATCAAGTCTAACCTAAAATGTTTACAGTTTACTATCCTATCTTGTGAGAAGAATGTTCAAATAATTCAAAGAGATCTATGAAAATACATATGTGATAAACAAGATTAAGGAAAATAAATATGATTAAAAATAATTTAAATATAATTATAAGACCTTTATATATGATCTATTTCAATATTTTAATAATGTAATTATATTGCAGAAGTAGTTTATTAAAACTTTATAGTATATTTCCTGTACAGAGAAGTATATGATAGCTTATAAATAATTTCATTAGTATTGATTAAGCAAACACATGTTCTCCTATGCAGAGTAACCAGGCAAGAGAAATAAATAAAGGGTATTCAAATTAGTACAGAGGAGGTCGAACTAAATATGTTTGCTAATGATTAGTCTTATATTTAGAAAGTCATGCAGGCTTTTGAAAAGAGTCCTAGAAATAATTAATAAATACAATAAAATATCAGGTTATGAAGTTAATATATGTAAATCAATTGCTTTTCTATACATTAATAGTAGTCAACCTGAGAATCAAATCAAAAACTCAATAATATTTAAAAGGGCTTCAAATAAAATAAAATCCTTAGAAATATACCTAATGAAGGAGAACTATAAAATACTCATGAAAGAAAATCATACATGGCACAAATGGAAAAATCCATGCTCATGAATTACAAGAGCCAATGTTACTAAAATGCCCATACTACCCTAAGTGATTTTCAGATTCAATGGAATTCTTACAAAAGTCCAATGTTATTTTTCACAAAACTAGAGAAAACAATCCTAAATTTCCATGAAATTGAAAAAAAAACCAAATATACATACAAAATAATATTAAGAAAAGAAAATCTTGAAGCTTCACATTATCAGACTTCAAATTACACTACAAGGTTATAGTAACCAATACAGCATGGTAATGGTGTATAGAAAAACTCATAGTGCAATGGAACTTAAGAAGAATCCAGAAATAAAACCATATAGCTTCAACCAACTGATTTTCAACAAAGCAGTCAAAAACACACATTGAGGAAAGGTCATCCCAATAAAGGTGTTCAGAAAATTGGAGAGCCACATACTGAAGAAAGAAACTGGCTCCTCTTCTCTCATTAAATAAGAAAATAATAACTCAAGATGGATTAAAGACTTAAAAGTAAGTTCTGAAACCATAAAATTCTAGAAGGCAACTTAGCAACAACCCCTCTGGACAGTGTCCAAGGCAAAGAATATCTGAGTAAGAACCCAAAAGCAAATATAGCAACAACAATAACAAATAAAAGGGAATAAAAAATAATATTAAAGTAAATAGATAACCTACAGGATGGGAGAAAATATTTGAAAACTATGTATCCATACTGCAAAGAACTAACATCCAGACTTTATAAAGAACTCAAATCAACAAGAAAAATATCCCCAAATAAATCCATCAAAAATAGACAAAAGACATGAACAGATTTTATTAAAAGAAGATGTACAAACGGCACCACTTTTGACATATGAAAATATGCTCATGATGACTAATCATCAGGGAAGTGCATATTAGAACTACATTGAGATACCAGATTGCCTCTGTTTAGAATAGCCATTATTAAAAAGTAAAAAAAAAAATAGATACAGATGCAGTGAAAAATAAATAGTCACATACTGCTGGTGGGATTGTAACCTAGTACAACCTTAGAAAAAATAATATGGATATTATAACGTTATTCCTAGAAAGATAATAACCCAAGTTCTAACAGAAGGAATACCTAAATAAGTAAAAAAAAATAAAACAACAAAAACTTCATTAATAACAATTTTGCAATAGTTTCTGAGAGATTAGCAAATATTTTAGGTTCACTAGAGTCACTTTATGGATGTTAAAGTCAGACACAAAAGAAAAAATAAGGAGACCACTGAGAATGTAAAATGTCTGCAAGTTTGAGCTTTGAGTGTTTTTGTTTTTTGTTTGTTTTTTAGATGAAGGCAATATTTGTAGACAGTACACATAGCCTGTTGAACAAAATTTAATGAAAGTATATGGTAGTATTTTAAATAGGAAAAAATAAAAGGAAGCAAAATTAGTTAGTGGCTATGAGCTAAGTGATGGTGTGTGTACTGTGTGCAGATTCAGTTTTAAGAAATGGATTTAATGAAGGCTATGTTAAACAGTTTGATGAAAATATTTCAGATTGTATATGAAAACAGCACATTGTATCCCATGATTGCATTATTGTACACAGCTATGATTTAATTAAAAAAAAAAAGAAATGGATATACAATTCAATAGGAATAGTTTGAATCCTGGAATAAACTGCTAATTATCTCTGATATATTTGAATACTTTCATTAACTTGTGTGAACCCTGATGTCTTCATCTGTTAAGCATTCACAGTTGAAACAAACATATACAAGTTTTCGATAATTAAGTGGATATGATATAACATAGAGAGCAGAGCATAATGGCTGGCACACAGTGTACAATGAATGTTGGTTAGCACTAGTATTAGTTGTAGGAACCCCATTCAGAGTATTTTTATTGTGGGTAATGATTGATTGGTTTACAGAAATAGAGAGCATACTAGTTTTATAAGTTAGACAAGGAGAGAGAGGAGAGGGGAGGGGGGAGGCTAGAAGGAGGAAGAGCATTTGTGAGGACCTCATCTAATGTGCATAATGCAGTGGTACATTTTACAACTATTAAGAGTAGAGTATAATTGTCTTACCACAACAAATGAGTAAGTGAGGTGATGGTTATTTTACAAGTTTGATGTAAGCTTTCCCATTTTGTATCAAATCAGCACGTTGTACCCCATGAATGCATTCATGTACACAGTTATGACTTAATAAAAAAAAAGAACTTCATTCGTAAAATCCTGTGTTATTTTACTCACATAAAGACAAAAATATAATATATCCAACTTTGCCTGAGTAAAATTACTAAGTAAGTAAAAAGGAGAATCTCCTCAATTTCTTTTGTGAATTGTCTCCTAGAAAACTCATTTTTAATATTTCCACCTGAAACTGAAGTTCTGTCAGGTTTTTCCATCCCTGAAAAGGTATAAGCCTAAGTGGAGTGATTCACACCTTACAAGGAATACCACATCAGGCCACCATGACCAAACATGAGTGTCATTTCTGAAAAATATTGAATGTACAGAACATTACATTTTACAGTTGAGAGCATTTATTTTATCTAAACTGGATTAATTTAATCATTGTTTCTTTTTAATTTAAATTCATGAATTTTAATCTTTATAACTTTTTTTTTTTTTTTGCAGTTTTTGGCTAGGGCTGGGTTTGACCCCACCACCTTTGGCATATGGGGCTAGCACCCTACTCCTTTGAGCCACAGGCACCCTCCTAATCTTTATAACCTTTAAGGAGAGCCACACCTTCTGTTTAGATTTTAATGTGAAAATCTACATATTCTGGGCCAAGAAATAGTACAAGAAAAACAGAGGTCAAGCTTCAAAATAATTTGAAATGGGTATATTTGCTCATGTTTGTGCTTCATTTCCAGAATGAAAACTGGAGAATGATCTTTCTATGCTTGATGGTGCATTTTTAATTAGATCAAAGCTATAGGCTCTAAGCAACAGTTGAAAGTCTGGTTTAATCTTCCTTTTTCACAAGTATATGAACTTTATGGAAATAATTTACTATATCACATAGTTAAAATACATATCCAAATATATTTTAAAAGTACTGCTCTGGTTTTCTAATACATAATTTCATTAGGTAATTCTAGAGTCAGTTGTTTCAACTGAGTTCAGAAAAGAAAAGCATTTTGGAAGTTTGCAATGAATCATCTCTAGTAAAAGAACAACTAATTTCATTTTTCACAGTTCTTTCTAGCTGTGCAGCTAAAATTGCCTTGTGTAAATTAGCATGAGATTTTTGTTGGGAGAAGCACAGCTTGAGGTTGTAGAAAACCTCTAACACTTATGTCTTATCAGCAATATGCTTTTCTGTTTTGTGATCACAAGTTTTCCCTCTGTCTCCTTTTTGCTGAAAAGTCCTGCTGTTTTTCCCCCACACATACCAAGTGTTATGTCCCCCTGGGCTACAATACTGAACATACTGACACACACTTGTTTCTGTTCTCTTGATGGTGATTTAGACTGAAGTGAGTTTATTGGATTTTTTCCCCAATGCCTTCGCAGTGTAATGTGTTAAGCATTTTAACATAACAGTGTAATTAACATCTATTTGAAAAATACTGAGTAATGTAAGAAAACAAAATGTTTTCTAAATTGCATATCACAGAATTTGTTGATATTAAACGAGAACTCAACATCATTTTATTTTAAGTAACTGCTATTTTGTAATTGGAGTTTAAATAGAATATTTTACTTAAGTATTTACTTAAATATACTTATGGCTCTAAAAGATTTTTAAGTTTAATTTAATATATTATTAATTTGTTTAACATAATTAATATGTTTTTATTATAGTCTTTGAAAATTAGCGCACATGCCCTAAAAGTAAGTAATTGCCTTACTATCTGCCTTGACAAGTAAATAATCTTTGTTTACTTTTCACTGACAATCTTTCTTCATTTGTAGATTTTGGGGTTTTTTTTGGTTTTGTGTTCTTTTGAGATGTAGAACTTATTTGAAGATTTGAGAAAAAAACAATAGAAAGGTATTATATTTACTTCTATTATGAAAATCAACTGACAGAAAAATACAAAGCAAGATTTGGGCCCTTCCCTTTCTAACCTCAGCTGCTGATACGTGGTGAGGCAGAGGACAGTTTATGTGAGGTAAGGCCAAGGTGTGGAACTACCCTTCATATTCAAATAAGAATGCTTACCTGACTACTAAATAAAATTGAACCCCTAATATTGCCATAAAAATCACAAAATCTTCTCATAACATTTTAAGTAAATTCATGATTTTGTTTTGAGCTTCATGTATAGTCATCCTGGGCCATATGTGGCCTTTGGGCTATGACTTGGATATTCCTGATCTAGAAGATGGAAAAACAAGGAAACAGATTTTAGTCTAGGTCTTCCAGAAGAAATACAGCCCTAACAATCAATTTGGGACTCTGGTCTTCAGAAATATAGTATAATAAACCCGGTGTCTAAGGTGCTAGATTCATGGTAATTTGTTACAACAGCAATAAGGAACTAGTACAATGACAGACAATCAAAGAGGAATAAGATATAGCAGCTGCTTTTTATTAAGTTTTCAGTTCACAAATTAAACTATAATTGAGTTAAAATCTTAACATAGTGTATTGATTGTATTAAGTGATATGATCTGTATCTTATTCCATTTCTTCCTTTTAAATTATTTTTTACATGACATTTATCACCCTGAGATATATTCTATGTTTGTTATCAGTTTTTCTCCCACAAGAATAGCTGCTTCATGGAGGTAGATTTTGTTTCTGTTTTCTTAAGTGTTATAGCCCTAGCCCAATGTCTAGAACAGGTCTGAGACCTGATGTTTCCATGAATTTATAAACTTGTAAATTTATAAATGAATAAAGCCTTGAATCTGTCTTTGTGAACAGACAAAAAGTACTAAGGATGGAGCAATAATGAAGTATCAAGTAAGTTTCTATTTGATAATAAAGTTTTCTTTTTCTACAACTGGTTTTATGCAGGATTTTGAATGAAATACTGAGAAAGACTGGGTGAAAAAGTGATAACCCCGTATTAATGAAGGAAGAGAGACTAGTGTTTGATAGGTCACTACAAATGCAAAAAAGGAAAATAACTAGGAATGTGTAAGATGTTGTTATTGGATGCTTAATGCAGCAGTATTGCTATTAATTTAAGGTACATGCTTGGAAATCATGGGAAATAATTGGTGAAAGATATTTTTATACCACAGTAATATAATAAAATGGAAGAATTATCTATAATGTATACTAAGGTACATATTTTGGATAAAATATATGTAAGCTGTTTGGAAATATATGCTATGTAACTGAAGTAGCTTGGACTTTAATACAAGGTAGACTCATATTTGCTATAAAATTATTTCATTTTATCTTCCCCTAATATCCTTACTTTACATGATCATTGCTAGAAATAGAAATAATATATATAAAGAACTTTAGGAGATATGATTTTGAATGCATTCCAAATGGCTGTTAATTATGCCCAAACAATTTTATTTAAAATTTACATCTCATTTTAGATATCAGAAACATATGTCAAATGTATGGAAGATAGAGAAACAAAGTTGATTTCATTGCCATGCAAGGATATTAGTTTAATAACATATAAAGCAAAGATGGAAAGTGGGGTAAAGTTTCTCTTTGATTCCTCCCATTCTTTGTCTCCCACCTTTATTTAATAAATGGCTACTTTCTCTTCCTCTTCTTTCAAGTAATGATGATTCTCAGTTTGATATCTATTGCCATCTACTTAGGCATACCGACAGGGCTGTATAAAGCAGGTGTATATTCCTTATTAAATCAGTATTCATGTAGATCATCAAAAACATAATGGTATGTGGAACACCATTTATAAAAGATCATTGGCATGCTCTATATGATAGAACAGGTAATAAAATATTAGACATTTATTGAGCTAAATAAATGGAAAAACAATATTATTTTTCATTTAATATGTACCAAAAATGTATAAGACAACTCTCTCCAAATTTTTGCAATATATCTTTGCAGCCCAAGGAAATTACTCCTTTTTTATGTCAATGTCCCCATGACTGACATGGTAGAGCAGGTTTTGACTACTTGGTCATTGTTATTGATTATAATTATTTTGCTACATCTCTTTGAATGAAATTTGTTTCTTCCAGAGATCAAATAAATGTATTGCTATTCCAACTAGTTCCCCTTACTGTATAAAAACATGAAAGAAAAACTAATGCCTTGCAAAGTTTACACAGGTCCTCAATTTTTGATGTCAAAACTGGAATTCCCCTCTGTTGTGTCTTTTTTCATATCATATCTTTTATTAGGGGATGAAAATAAGATAATATGTTGATGACATTTGTTATGAAAAATGTCAAAAGTAGCAAAAAAGGACTCAAATATTGCTAAGAAATTTCTGATTATTCTGTATATTCCTCTTTGGGCCTACTAAGATCAAGAAATATTTGTTGAAAGCCTATTATATCATATGGAAGATGGAATGAGAATGCTGAGCATGTGAAAAGACTGAATATGAAAATCTTACTTTTAAAATTTGTATGTTGAAATCCTACACTCCACTATGGTGGTATTAGATGGTGGGGCTTTGCAAAGTAATTAGGCCATGAGAGTCAAATCCTTATCAAAAAGATTAGAGTCCTTATAAAAGGGAACCCAAAGAGCTTTCTCACCATCTTCCTACAATGCGAAGCTACAAGAAGTTAGCAATCCCTATTTCCACAAATTGTACATCTACTTGGCGTAGAGACACACAGCCAGTAGAATCTCTATAAGTTGACCACTCAAAGGACTGTAACAAACTGACCAATATACATAGGTGATCAACATAAGGAAGAGTTGGGCCCACTGTACTGATGTGTATGTGCACTTTAATTTCTTATCCATCATCCGTTAGAGAATGTCATATATAATCAAAACACAGTAAAAGCAAACATAAAGGCATCATACAAAATCAATACATTTACTGTTGTCTCGTGATTTAATCATTCTTTCTGGGGAAAAAAAAGAGTCAGACTTGGTCTGTTTCTTACTGTCATTACAGATATTAGTATAGGAAGTACTCTCAATACTGGCTATCCCACTCAGCATACCTGGGCGTTTTTTCCACAGCAAGTACCTTTAACTGCATTATTAGATGCCTAACAGCCTCTTATTTTGGAGTCTCTGTAATTTCTTTCTTTTTTTTTTATTTTGGCTGGGGCTGGGTTTGAACCTGCCACTTCCTGCATATGGGGCCAGCGCCCTACTCCTTTGAGCCACAGGCACTGCCCAGGAGTCTCTGAAATTTCCTTCTTGTCATCCTTGCTTCCTCCTCTTCATCAGAGGCTTCATATATTTCTGTGCTGGTCTGTACTTCTGACACTATCATTTAGAAAATTGCTTCTGGGTTGAGTTCACTAGAGGTTTCTCCATTATCCATTGCAACAAAACCTTCAAATCCATGCCTTTGAATTCTGCCATGGGAGAATGGCAGAATTTAGTACAATCAGATGGACTGTCTGATTGAACCAAAGCATCATGCTCTTGAGTTGTGATAAAGTCAACTTTCTTGAAACACTTTTGTATCACTTCTGGCTGAACTTCATTCCAAGCACAACTGATCAAGAAGGCAGTATCCAGAGCATTAACTATGTAGCAGACGAAGTTGCCTCCACAGGCAGACCACATGTTTGTGTTTTAGTAATGACCCACAAAGAGGGTGGGCTTGGTAGTGCATTTTATATGTTTTGATGATGCCTTGGTCAAGAGGTTGTGTTTGGAGGCAGAAATTTCAGCTTTACATTTGTGAGCTTCTTCACTTTTGGATGGACAGGACAGTTGTCTACTGTCTGTAGAATATACCATTTCTTCTTATTTCTTGGTCAATAGGGCATCAGGCATCTGTGCACATTTGTTAGTTCTCTAAATGATGAAAAAGTCTTCTGGTTTCTTGTCTGTGCATGGTTTTGTGAATTTGCCAGTCACCAAAGGCTTTTGTTTCTCTCTGGTTGAACTAGTGCAAAACAGGACTGTGAAACATTCTTTAGAAAATTTTCTGCTTTTCTCTTTGTCACAATTTATGGTGAGGCTCCTACCAAGCATTACCTTAAAAGAGTCTGTATGCGTCAGTGTTAAACAAGTCAGCATCTTTGGAGCCTCTATGAACGTTTTGATGAACTCTTCAACAACTACTATTAGAATGTCATTGGATTCACCACACAAGACTCTCTGGAACATTATCACAGTTTAAATTTCTAAAGCCAACAACTGGATGCTTGGAAATCTGCCACTTTGAATTCTTGGTTTTTTTTTTTGCAACTTCTTGGGTTATCAGCCCAGAGATTTGGATGTTAACTGTCCTTTTGTTTGAACTAACTTAATGTGACTTCATTGAATTCATTGAGGAAAGTTATGCTCCTTTTTTGGTGTAGGTCTCCACTTTTGTAACCATCTCTCTCTCTCTCTCTTTTTTTTTTTTTAGCAAAGGAGTCTTTTTTTTTTTTACATGATTACATCATTCTTTTCTTTTGTTTTTTTTCTCTATACACGTACATGTGTTTATTTGGTTTCCACTTTATGCCTTCACAAAATAAAAGAGGCTTAAAACAATAACAATGTTTAAGGCAAAGACTAGAAACAAAACCTACATAAAAAACAAATGAAGATAAATATAATTGGAAAAGAAATAGATGATTGCTGCAGTGAAATACTGAACAACAATAATAATAATAATGCAAAAAATGTAACATTCATATTGTCAGATAAAAGTATGTCTTTCATAGAATGCTTGACTCTGAGGTTCAGTATGGAGTCATCAGTTAACTTCCTTTTTTCAGCAAAGGCTCAAAAAATAGAGAATATTTATTTATAAATAAAAATAGATTATTTAAAAAACAGATAATGCCAAATCTTATAGACAATTTGAAAAGAATAAATAATTCAAAATCATTCTACTTCACCTGAATATACCTGATATTAAAATTAGATAAAATACAGTATTATAAAGGGAAATTACAAACATACTTCACTCATAAATGAGGATGCAATATCCTAAAAAATATATTAACAATTTTATTAAAAATTGTTCTTTGAATAATATACTTTGGTCAAAATTAAGTCCGATTTATGTGAGAATTAGTCACTATTAACTTTTCTCTTTGTTTTTCCTTTCCCTCACCCCTCCCATCTGTCTTCCCTCTCTGTCTGCTCTCACCTTCCCCCACCATCTCCACTCACAAAAATTGATTCAAGATAGATAAAGGACTTAAATTTAAGGCATGAAATGATAAAAATCCTCAAAGAGAGTGTAGGAAAAACACTAGAAGATATTGGCCTACGGAAAGACTTTATGAAGAAGACTGTCATGGCAATTGCAATAACAACAAAAATAAATAAATGAGATTTAATTAAACTAAAAAGCTTCTTTACAGTTAAGGAGACAACAACCAAAGCAAATAGACAATCTACCCAATGGAAAAGGATATTTGCATATTTTGAATCAGATAAAAGCTTAATACCTAGAATCCATAGAGAACTTAAATTAATCCACATGAAAAAAACCAACAATCCCATACATCAATGGGGAAGAGAGATGAACAGAACCTTCTCTAAAAAAGATAGACAAATGGCTAGCAAACATGAGAAAATGCTCATCATCTCTTATTATTAGAAAAATACAAATTAAAACCTCCCTGAGATATTATCTAACCCCAGCAAGAATGGCCCATATCACAAAATCTCAAAACTACAGATGCTGGTGCACTTGTGAAGAGAAAGGAACACTTTTACACTGTTGGTGGAACTGCAAACTAGTACAACCTTTTTGAAAGGAAGTATGAAGAAACCTCAAAGAACTCAATCAAGACCTCCCCTTTGATCCTGCACTTCCATTACTGGGCATCTATTCAGAAGGAAAAAAAAAAGTTATTATAAAGACACTTGTACTAGACTGTTTCAACCTGTGGATATGTATACCATGGAATACTATTCAGCCATTAAAAAAATGGAGATTTTGCAGCATTTATATTAAGCTGAATAGAGGTGGAACACAGTATTCTTAGTGAAGCATCACAGGAATGCAAAAGCATGAATCTTATGTATTCGACTCTGATATGAGGATAATAAATGATAATTAATATAATCATCTCTTTCCAGTACTCATGTTGATGTTTTTGGTTGTTTTTTTTTTTTTTTTTTTGCAGTTTAGAATGTTCCACCATATCTATTTGGCTGCTGATTCCCAGAAAATGTAGAAAATCAAGATTTCATTCAATATCTTCATGTTTAGTTCTTTTCTTGGGTTATCATGTATCAATTAACTGTAAAACATATTAATAATTAGAGGATATGCCTATAATTCATAACTTCACATTGACCAAATTTTCCATGAACATGGTAAACAGTAGTACATTAGGCCTAATCCAACACTTGGTAATAATAAAACATGAAGGGACTTATGGCAAAGAAAAATAATCCAACTAAGAGGTAAATCACACACTTTCTACCCCTGCTGTAGAGTGTACTCAACTAGTCAAGATACAGAAAGTAAATTAATACTGTATGCCACAGTCCAAGTGGTCAATCTACAACTTACAGAAGTGTAATATATAGAGAGATCAGACTTCCATTGAGTAAATATGGTACACCTCAATATATACAGGTCAGTCTTCCACTGAGTACATATGGTACATGTCTGATAAATAAAAACTAGGTCAACTTAAGGAGGTGGTCAATGTAGGAAGGTGGCGAACTATTGTGGTTATACTGTATTAACCCTGTGTAGAATAAGTTAACAAAGAATTGTAAAATGTTTTGGTTTTACAACAAATTATTATGCCAGACATCATTATACTTCTCTACAAATTGCACTTATTTACAGTAAATAATGTACAAAGATGAGATATATGCTCCTTATAATGGATCTTAATATATTTATCTATTTTTTTTGTATTTTGAATTTTCATTAAATTATAATTGTGTACATTGGTGCAATCAATGGGGCACAATGTGCTGACTTTATATATACATTCTGAAATATTTTCATTGAACTATATAACATAGCCTTCATGGCCATTAAATCACTATATGAAAACATTTATATTCCACATTTAGTAATTTTCACCTGTACCCTTCTAAGATGCACTGTAGGTGTGATCCCACCAATCACCCTCCCTCCAGCCATCCTCCCCACGGTGCTCCCCTCCCTTGCCCCTTTCCCCATTTCTTGTGCTATAACTGAGTTTTAGCCTTCATATGAAAGCTATAGATTAACTTCATAGTAGGGCTGAGTACATTGGATACTTTTTCTTCCATTCTTGAGATACTTTGCTAAGAAGAATGTGTTCCAGCTCCATCCATGTAAACACAAAAGAGGTAAAGTCTCCATCTTTCTTTAAGGCTGCATAGTATTCCGTGGTATACATGTACCACAGTTTATTAATCCATTCGTGGGTCGATGGGCACTTGGGCTTTTTCCACAATGCTTAAGTAATATTTTGTTTTTCCTTACTCTTTATATTATCCAACATCATGTTGACAGGCTATGAATTCTTAATGAATTCAACAACCATAAATAACTAAACTCTTAGGCTGAAAACAGAAGTATTGATACCAGCCCAATCTATTCAAATAATCGCCTTCATAAACTTTTAATTGAAATGCAGAGATTATATTCACAAACTGATTTGACTGAAATGATACCAGTAAAGTTCATTTTGTTAAAATACAACACATGAAATGCATGTTGTTCCATATGACAGCCAAGATACCATATTCCCCTTCTTTAAATTCCATTTGTATTTTATTTGATTACCTCTGTAGCATGGTGATAGGCAGAATAATACCCCCCCAGCTATCCATATTCTCATATGTTAGGAATTTGTTAGGTTCTATAGCAAAGGCAAAGTAAAATTGGAAACGGAATTAGGGTTGCTCATCGCCTGACCATAAAATAGGAAAATCTGGATTATCCAGATGGTACCAATGTAATCATAAGGGTCCATAAAAATAGAAGAGGGAGACAGAAAAAAAAGTCTGAATGATGTAATGTGATAAGGACTTAACCTGCCTCTGGCTTTGAAGATGACAGAAGGCCAAGCACCAAGGCCAAGTACAGACTCATAAGGATAGAAAAGGAAGAGAACCAGATTTATCTCCAGGAAGTTGCACATTCCTGCTCATACCTCAATTTTAGTCCAATTAGACCCTTATTAGACTTCTGAGCTCGTAAACTCATATAATATAATAATAATGATGTTGTTTTAAACTTTTAAGTTTGTTTTAAACTGTTAAGTTTGTAGGCCAGTCTTCAAGCAACAGCAATGCAGGATGGCAGCCACCTCAGGCTTGGAGTAAAAGTCTCTCACAATTTCCTACTGTTAGAAGAATTTGAAGAAGGCCAAAAAGGAGTAATAGATGGCACAGTTATCTGGGGTCTAGAAGATAAGGACATGTCACTTACAAGGTGGACAGGTATGATAATTGGGCCTCCAAGAACAATATATGAAAACTGAATATATAGCCTTAAAATAGAACGTGTACCTAAATACCTAGAAGCACCCCCCCTTTGTATGATTTATAACAAAAATTAATATGAATGAAGTTAATAGTTCTAATGGAATGGTGGACCCAAGAGTTGTATAAGCGCTAGCAAAATTCAGAATTCACATAGCATCAAAGTTGTCCTGCAAGAGCTTCAGTGCCTAATGATGTCTAATGAAAATATGAAACTCCCTCAGCTGCCTGAAGGAGAGTGTTACAGTAATCAATCAAAAAGAAAAACCACAGGTCCTTTCTCTCCCATGCCGTTTGATTTAAGCAGTCTTCATTTTCCACAGTAGTAAATTTTCTAGATACGTCTCATAGACCTCAAAGTACTAGAAAGGAAGCTCCCGCTCCTTATTAAGATAAATGTAATTTATCTTACATTACATAAGATAATTACATTTATCTTAAGAGACCGTAAATAATACTTATTTTCTGTCCATTTGAAATACGTAAGTTGTGCTGTAACAAATCATCCTCACAAGCACAACCACTGTGTGTGTAGCTGAACTTCTGAGATCAAGAAAGCATATTTAAACTGTTTCTCATCACAGGTGAGTTAGATGTGTCCCTAACCATAAAATAGGAAAATGTGGATTATCCAGATGGTACCAATGTTTTCCCTGTGAAAACACACGGCACACAATCATCTTACTGTTGATTACATGGCCTGGGGTCTCTGCCTTCTCTCCTTTCCCCTTCCCTTGCCTCCTCCCATAACTGCAACACCCCTCCAGCTTGGGGGCTTGTTAGAATAGATATGAAGGTTTTAGGACACAACCTGTGGGACTACTGCTGCGTGTGGGGGGTACTTTGCCTGCAACCCTGGTTTCTTTTTAAGTCTTAAGTGATTTCCCCCTTCCAAGCCATTGTTCCCTTTCCCTTCTCCCCCCACCCTTGGCCAATGCGTAGGTTATAACCCTTCTGTTCCCCTCTAGATTGGTCTACCATGAGGAACTCAGGGCTTTCCCCATGTCTCTCTCCTCCACCTTTATTAAGGAGTGCTGCTTTCTCCCCCATCCTCCTCAAGTCCTTCTTTGCACTGTCACCACCCAACACTGTCCATGACACTTCCTTGCTTTGGCCAGAAACCATCAGGTAAAGTTGGAAAGAATCTTTGACCTCCCTTGTTTAGTTTTGGAACCACATTTATTCACACCACCAGCCTGGGAAATGAATTTGGGGTCCTTAGTAATGCCACCCTCTGCTGTCATCATTAGCTGATGTATTTTTTTTAGCTCAAGTTTTGATAAGGGGAAAAGAACAGTTACTATAGTTACTCCAACCAGCCAGCTCCCAGAGTCATTGGTGGTTAAACTTGGAAAAAGCCCCGATGAAGACACTTGTAAGCACATATGATCCCACTGAATTGTTTTCATTTCCTGCAATTGTTTTCACTTTCAAAATCGAAGTTTTAAACACAGTTCTCATTTGGTCATCCTTGCAATTGATTGGTATCTAGTTTGGAATCTGACAACTGGAACAAAAAGAACCTCAGGGCATACTTTGGTTTTGGTGTTGCTGCTTTTTATGATCCAGTCCTCAGTAGGGATCTAGAAAGAATTGGGTGTGCACAGCAGATCCCCAAAATTGGCAGAATTGACTTCTCAGCAAATTGCTGCATTTTTCCATTTTATGTTCAGGACCACTAAATGCTAAAATGTGGATACTTACCAAAATAAAAGCAATTTACTGTGTAAAAGTAAATAGATCAACAGTTAAATTTGTAGTAACTTTTACAGTACCAATAAAAGCTAAAACAGACAATTACTACTTTTTGGCATTTATTTCAGCCATTTGTATACCTCCATTTTTTCTACTACACTAAGCCTTTTGATATGACTCTGTATTCTTCAAATTTATACTTTGCATCCCTACCCCTAACTCAGATGCACACATACTGTTTGATAGAGTTTTTGCCATAATAGAACTATAAACATTTGTTAACGGAATGAATAAATGAACGATACCAAGCCATCCGAGATTGAATTTTTGTAATTGTGGAGGTGTTCAGTCAATTCATCCTCAAACCTTATCAATTTAGTGAAACATTTAAGGTTTTGCTTTGCTTTGATGATGCTTATATGGAAACATTGTTAGCCATCTGAGAGCTGGCAGGGTGGAGTAACTCTTGTGACTGTTCTTTTTGCATTACCAAAACCTGAGATAAATACATAGCTATTATATATATTGAAAGGTATAAGACTGGCACTCAGAGACCAGTCGGCAGTGGGGCAGTGGAGATGCTCAGGCCAGGTTTATTGAAAAAGGATCGCCCGCCTGTGTAGTGCAAAGGTGGCTTCTGTGCCTGGGGGCAGTTAGAGACCCCTTTTATATGGGGATGCAAGGGCTGGGTAAATTTCACAGCTTGTGCAAAAGGGTTAGGGTCATTTGGCATGAACTTCTAGGGGTGAGGCTAACCAAATCCTTTGTGTCTTTGTCTTAGGAGGAGAGTAGGAAGAGGAGGGGAAGGGTTCGTGTATAGCTGCATTAAGCTGCCATATATATATACACACACACACATACATACAATTTTTTAAAGAAACAGCATCTTAAAGAACAAGAAGGAAAGATGATAGTATGGAGTAATGGCTATAAACTTGGACTCAAGAATGAGATAGACTTAGGTTGAATCCTGGACCCATAATGTATTTACCAGCAATATGTCTTTAGGCAAGTCACTTAATCTCACTGAACCTCAATTTTCTCATGTGTCAAAGGCTGATAATAATAGGACCTACTTTATACATTGTTGTGAGGGTTTAATGAGAGAATGAATGTAAAAGTGCTTGGCTTGGAATGTGTGCTTAATCATTGTTAGCCTTCGTGCAGTGGCAAGAATATTGGACTTTAATTCAGGCAACGGGTTTTGGTCTTCTGTTTTATCACTACATTACAATATAATGTTGAGCACATTCTTTCCTTTTGTCAGTTTCTTCATCTGCCAAAATAGTCAGATGAATTATACCTCTAAGGGTTTGCCTAGTTCTAAAATTATTCATCTTTGAGTATTATTATTCAGCACTATCTGAGCCAGTTTTCTCAAATGTGACAGATTAGTATCCACAGACCCAAATGTTGATCTTGCTGCAAGGTAAAAATTGACCCATCAACTATGTTTAACCTCTCATATTTATTTCGATGCTATTAATAACTACATCCCAAGTTCTGAGTGGAACGTGAAGTATATTATCCTGTATAATTTCTTTAGTATTAATAGTAATCACATTTTGAATTTGTTTGATGTCAACAATACAAGGGTCCAAGGAGTGCTATTTTAGAGAGAAAAGGCAAAAACTCACTTGAGGGAGGAAAAGGCCAGAGTGAAGAAATAGTAGGCACTGTGAAGAAAAATGGGGGAAAGAGCTACCATCATAACCTCTGTCTAAGTTTCTATTTCCCCCAAGGTTGTTTGCTTTTCAATTTTGAAGGAGTTGCTTTATGTCTGGGTAGACTTGTGCTGAATAAACATTTTTCTCTCCAGAGAAGGTCCTTGTGTCAAATGGCATTGAGAAGAAATTGCCCTTCCTTTATGCTTAACCTTTCCCAAAGCTCATGCATTGCTCACAACTCAAATATTATTGGAAATAAATGTGGAATCCAAAGAAAAGGGCATCTCAGGGCAACTTCACAGAAATTCTAACCATTCACCACCCTCAGGGCATATCCACTGAATTTCAAGGCAGGACACAAGGCTCTGAGCCAGATGCTAGGGAGGCCCTGTGCTGTGCAAGGGCAACAACCAGGTAAGTTGCCCAGTTCTTTCCCAGTAATTTGGCATGTTTGTTAAAGGATCACTTATTTATTCAAAGACAATACCTAACCTTTAAGTTCTTTGCTAAAAAAAGGCAAATATTTGCAATGGCTTTAAATGATGGCAGGAATATTTTTAGTGTCACTGTAATATATGTGTGTATTTCAGATTAACGTGAGGGTATATACTAGGTTACATTGTTTGTGTTTATAAGGTAAAGTCCGAGTTGTAGTGATTTGAGAGTGTGCGTGTGTTTTAAAGCAATTTAGTCATCTGAATATGACTTCCTATGTGTTTGACTCTTAGTAATTCTCAATAATTTTATTTTCCAAATATACATATGAGGATCATAAAACATTGCCATCAATAACAGTGACTTAATAAAGGGAATTATTTTTAATTGAGAGGGTAGGGAGGTATGGAAGATACATAAAAGAAAATCTGAAGGTTGAGCCATCAATGGTTTGAAAACAAATCTCCAAATGATGCTGAGAATCACTTTTATTTTTTTCCCTGAACCTATTACAGCCTTTCTGTTACAGCTGATAAACCTAAAGAATTTATTTTATCTCTAGACAGAGTTAATAAAAAAAAAGTCCGTGCCAATGTGTTTCCGCCTATTCCAAATATGGTGGACAATATTAGATTTTTCTTTAGAAAAAATAATTATTAAAGAAAGTCCTACAGTGGTTAGTTACTGGAGGTAATAATAGGCCAAAAAGTGAAAACAAAAGCTTACCTTTTAATGAACATTGATTTTTTTTAATTTAAAATATGCCTGGGTTCTTTTTCTTCAGCTGTTATTGTGAAGTAGAGGAATCACTCATAATAATGCTGGTTGGAATCTTGAGGAAAATAACTTTATTTGTCTTCATTGACTTTTGCTGAAGGCCATCCTGTTTGTTTGCCCATCAATGTAAAGACAGGAGCTCAAGAGAGGGCCCAATGTGTGTCTACGAAACAGTGTCTTTTATTCCACATTTAAAGATAATTGTTCAAAAGTAAGTAGCTATGTGATGAGGTGTCTTAAATTCATACTAAGGTTTAAATTGCAGCAGGTTTTGGCTAGAGACACAAATCTGGATGCCAAAAGGAGGCTGGAGGAGAAACTTCTCTGAAGTTGGGAGCACAAAATAAGGAAGACTACGGCGAAGGAGATACATTATAACCAAGGCTGGTCTTGTTTGAATTTACAGGTTTGAAAGATTAAGGATTGTATTGATTATTCATGATTATTGTGTATTTTTTCTCAGTTGATCATCTAAAGTAGGGGACTCTTAGGTTGGTAATTCTACAACTAAAAGACTTTTAACATAGGGCTTTAGATGAGGTGGCCAGCGAGATGTGTACATCGTAATACAGAATTGAGTAGAGCCTATCTAGTTAATTCCAAATGAGAGATTCGTTGCCCCAAGCGATTATTAGCTAATCACATAGAAGAAAATGCAAAATCTTCCAAAGTGTAATAGTAGTTATGATGAGTTCACATCTCTGCAATTTCTGACTTTCATAAACTGAATTGTGTTCAATAATTAACTCTTTAAACTAGTAAACTACTTGGCTAGGATTGGCAAATTTCTCTTCAAGATTATAGGAAACTTTTAAGGATGTTAGCATCCAATCTGCTTAGTGAGAACCTCTATTTCATCTTCCCACAATAATTCTTTTTTTTCAGATATTCCTTCCCAAGATCCCCATTTCCCTCAGAACATCAGGAAATCTATACGTGTGCACTTAGTCACTCTGGGTCAAAGAGCCATAGGGTTGCTATTGCTCTCTTTTGGAATTAGTTTTTGAGCTTAGGTGATTTGGAAGCGGCAAAAGCCCAGTGAACTGTTGCTACAAATGGACAGAGGCCAATGACTATTTTAGAACTCTGATTTTTTTTTAATGCCAAATACTTCTTCTTTTGGTTAACAGAACCCATTGCCTATAGTAGTGGATGTGTGTAGTCAAGGCTACTTCTTTTTACAAGATCAGGGCATCCCATTAGTACTATTTGCTCCAAGGAATACTTTTCACATAGAAACCAATGTAAGAGTTGGGCAAGGAAGTAGTTTGTGCCTGTTACTTTTGGCCATCTAGTATTCATTTCTTTTTCCAAGAGCAACCTAAGTTTTCTTTAAGGCAATAATTCTTAACGAGGGTCAATTTTGTTCTCCTAGGAACATTTGCCAATATCTTGAGACATTTCTTCTTGTCATAACTGGTGGACGATGCTTCGGGTGTCTATTGGGTAGAGGCCAGGGATGCTGCTAAATATTCAACAAGGCATGGAATAATCACCTCCAAAAAAGAGTTGTCTGGCAGTGAATGTTAATAATACTGAGTGTGAGAAAACCTCCTATAAGGGGATTCTTTTTTCTTCATGGTGTGCATGTAGTCTTGCCTAGGGCTGGAGCTCAAAACTTGCTCATTCAGCTTATCTTTCTGGGGTTTTGAATCTTGATCAAAATGACAATAGGACAAAAGAAACCAAAATACAATACAATAAAAGAAAACACATTAATGCCCCCTCCCTGCCAAAACCAATGCAATCCAATGATGTGCTCAAGATGACATCATTATATAGTCTCTTTAGCCTGTACGTCTAGACCTGCCCTGATTTCTTTGCTATTATTAAACCTAGTTCCATAGACTTCCTGGGCCATCCTTCATATATCTTTCTGCTAAATTTCCTTCTGGCTGTCATTAGCAAAAAAAGTTTGTTTCTGTTCCTTGCAATATAAGAACCCTATAGGAAACACCCAGTTTTAAAGAAAGAATATTGTGGTACAGCTAATTTGGAGATTTTAAGTGTTTACTTGTTCCACAGTGTCACACACTATCTTATTTGCTGGAATATGTGACACATGATTCTTGTCCTCCAGGAGCTTCAATATCTAACTGGGGAGACTAGACATAGCTATGGAAAATAAGGTTTAATTTGTATTCAAAGCACTGTATGCTGTGAACCAAATGAGAGGTTCAAAGAAATAGTAAATGATTTAGGATTTCAAAGAGAAAGATTATCTTGGGCTATTGTTAGGAAAGTCCTTCTGGAAGATATAGGACTTAAACAGGCTTTTGGTGGAAGATAGGTAAGACTTAAGATGGCAAAAAGTAAAGGAATATCTTAGAGCATTGTGGGCCTGGTAAAATCAGACAGAACTCAATTCAGATCCCTACTTTAGATTAAAAACCTGCTTGACTTTGGGCAAGTTATTTGTACAATGTAATATAAAATATCTTAGAGCAGTGCTTATCACTCAGTAGATACTAAAGAAATGATAACTATGGTATGTTTTATTATTTCTTTTCCAACTTGGGGGAAGAGTTTTAAGCCAGGATACAGAGTTGAAATTAATGCAGTGTGTTAATGGGGGCAGAAGAGAAAAGTAACTTGGCAATAACAATGATAAAATTGAAGATGTGTATGTAAAAAGGTAGAAAAGTTGTGGCTGCCTTTAAGTTATTAGATGACAAGTTCAGACTTCAGCCTCTTGTAAATGTAGATGACATTTGTAGGATTTGAATGTTAAATATGAGGGAAGGCGTGAGGGGGGTGGGGTCTTGGGGTCTTGGTGTGTGCCACACCTTTTGGGGGCAAAACACGATTGTAAGAGGGACTTTACCCAACAAATGCAACCAGTGTAACATGGTTTCTTGTACCCTCAA
>CAUYON010093566.1:0-13050 GCA_963573935.1 Arctocebus calabarensis
GCCTGTAGTCCCAGCTACTTGGGAGGCGGAGGCAGGTGACTCGCTTGAGCCCAGGAATTGGAGGTTGCTGTGAGCTGTGATGCCACAGCACTCTATCCAGGGTGACAGCTTGAGGCTCTGTCTCAAAAAAAAAAAAAAAAAGGTTATATAGAGGGAAAATGAGGAGTCAAGGTTAGATGTCAAAAAAAATACTCCAACGTTAAGAAGAACTAGGTATTGCAAGTCATAAAATCCTTATAGCAATGAAGATGAATTTCAGAAAGGTAGTTTACCTTTCACTCAAGAAAGCTATCTAAGGACAGGATTATATGCACAAATCTAAGACACCAATTTAAGGTTCACAGTCAACATAGACAGCCCTGTTTCCTTCCTGGTAGCATTTGTACATCAATAAATATTCATGAATGAAATCATGGAAGACCCTCAAAGTCATAGGAAGGGTTGGAGGAGCAACTGCAGTTAAAACAGGACATTGGAAAACGTTTAAGATTCTCTGGTTAAGTAACTAAAAATTCAGATTGAAGACTTGTTAATAAAATGATGATTGCTTAATTTCTTTCAGAGGCCATGGCCATCAACCCAGAGAGAGACCAAGGGACACTTATGCTTTTCGTGAATCTCAGGTTGAAGTATCCCATCAGTCAGCAATGGCTTCTGCAGCAGTAGCCACAGAAAGTGATGGAACTCAGAAGACAGAGATATATAAAAAGTCCCTTCCCTTACGTGGAGAGCAAAAGAAAGAGGAAAAGTTCAACTCATGGTTATAGTTGAGCTGCTCTACAATCTGAAGAAACCAATGGCCAGATATAAAACACCTCACCCTTGTGTGACTCAGCTCTCCTGGAAAGGGAAAGTAACACTTCCCTCCCTGAATCTGAGTTGTTTTGAGATTTTAACTACATTCTTTGTATGTTGTAGGATACTAGGTAAATTCAGGTCATTTTAATAGTATCCGTTAATAACAACAAAGACTTGGCCCACTTGTGGAGGAAGAAATTGAGGAACAGATTGCTGGAGTGATTTGCTCCATGTCTAGCCAGAGGTAGGTAGTATGTCAGTTTCCTATATCCAGTCCAGTGGCACACGACCCTTAGTCTTTTTCTCTAGCCATGGAAGTGGCTTAGCACAGTACCTAACACAGTACCTTGACCAAACTTGTTTCTAACTAACTCTTCCTTTCAATATTTGGTCACTAAGCAACATTTGCATGCTTAAGGAGTATCTCCAAGGGCGGGGCGCAAGGCCTTCCTCTGTGGCAGAGAAAGAGTAATTTTCATGGGCAGGTCAGGTGTGTGGCTCATGTCTGTAATCTTAGCACTTTGGGAGGCTAAGGTGGGAGGACTGTTTGAGGCCGGGAGTTCAAGACCAGCTTAAGTAAGAATGAGACCCTAACTCTACAAAAGATAAAAGAAATTAGCATGGCATTGTGGTGCACACTGAGGCAGGAGGATCACTTGAGCCCAGGAGTTTGAGGTTGCTGTGCGATACAATGATGCCATGCACTCTGTTTAGGATGATAGAGTGAGACCCTGTCTCAAATAAAAAAAAATAGTCCACAGGCAGTTTGCAAAGATCTGGGCTTCTGTAGAGCGTGCTGGCTCAACTCATCAAAATAAAAGGATCAGCTCAGCACCTGTAGCTCAGCGGCTAGGGGACTATGGGCGTCCACCACAATGCCTGGCTATTATTTTTTGGTACACCAGAGCTGGCAGTTGAATGTACCATTGAATGTTGAATCCAGCCCGGGCCTGCCAAACAACAATGGCAACTACACCCAAAAATAGTCAGGCATTGTAGTGGGTGCCTGTAGTCTCAGCTACCTGGGAGGCTGAGGCAAGAGAATCACTTAAGCCCAAGAGTTTGAGATTGCTGTGAGCTGTGACGCCATTGCCCTCTATGGAGGGCACATAGTGAGACTCCATTGCAAAAAAAAAAAAAAAAATCAATTTTGCTCTCTTCACCAGCCAAAAGGCAGATTCTGGAAAGATGGTTTTAAATCTCTTCCTGAATTTGTAATGAGATTCTGCATTCTCCTATACACCTAATTGTGCAAAGATGCACTGCCTTTGTTTCTCTCAAACTGGTCTGTTTTTCCTCACAAGCCCCTCATCCATAAATTTAGTCCAGCTCAGTATACAAGACCATCAAGAGCCTCACATGTCCTTCCAAAGGGATTTAGACTTTCCCAAGAGGTGAAGGGGAACTGTTAAAGATGATCAAATAGGGGAATTCTATAGTCAGAGTTTTGTGTTAGAAATATCAATGAGGGGCTCAACGCCTGTAGCTCAGTGGTTACTGCAAAAGCCAAATACACTGGGGGTGGTAGGTTTGAACCCGGCCCAGGCCTGCTAAACAACAATGACAACAACAACAACAACAACAAAATAATAGCCAGGCTTTGTGGTGGACGCCTTGTAGTCCCAGCTACATGACGCTAAGGCAAGAGAATCTCTTGAGCCCAAGAGTTTAAGGTTGCTATGAGCTGTGGAGCCACAGCACTCTACCGAGAGTGACAAAGTGAGACTCCGTCTCAAAAATAAAAATGAAAAAATAGGCTCAGCACACATAGCACAGTGGTTATGGTGCCAGCCACATACACTGAGGCTGGCAGGTTCGAACCCAGCCCAGGCCTGCCAAACAACAATGGCAATTACAACAAAAAATTAGCTGGGTATTGTGGCGGGTGTCTGTAGTTCCAGCTACGTGGGAGGCTCAGGTAAGAGAATCACTTAAGCCCAAAAGTTTGAGGTTGCTGTGAGCTATGATGCTACAGCACTCTACCCAGGGTGACATAGTGAGATTCTGTCTCAGAATAAATAAACAAATATAAATAAAAATAAATAAATAAAAAAGAAATATCAATGAGGAAGCAGTATCAGAGAAAGATTAGGAGACCAAATGCTCAGATAAAGGTAGGGAGATAATGGTGACAGCTTAGCAAAGACCTGAAATAGGACAATGGAAGTGGAAATAGAGGGAGGGGACAAAAAGTCATGTTTTGTTTTTTTGCAGAGACAGAGTCTCACTTTATTGCCCTCGGTAGAGTACTGTGACATCACACAGCTTACAGCAAGCTTCAACTCCTCAGCCTCCCAAGTAGCTGGGACTACAGGTGCCTGCCACAACACCTGGCAAATTTTTTGTTTTGCAGTTTGGCCAAGGCTGGGTTTGAACCTGCCACCTTCGGTATATGGGGCTGGCGCTCTACTGGATGAGACACAGGTGCTGCCCTGTTTTGTTTTTTTGTAGAGACAGAGTCTTACTTTGTTGCCCTCGGTAGAGTGCTGTGGCATCACACAGCTCACAGCAACCTCCGACTCCTGTGCTTAGGCAATTCTCTTGCCTCAGCCTCCCGAGTAGCTGGGAATACAGGCACCCGCCACAATGCCTGGCTATTTTTCTGTTTTGCAGTTCGGCTGAGGCTGGGCTTGAACCCGCCACCTTTGGTATATGGGGCTGTTGCCCTACTCGATGAGCCACAGGTGCTGCCCAACAAAGTCATGTTTAAAGATGTCAGAAATTACATAAGTGGGGTCTAGAGGAGGAAAGAATAGCTCACTAATTAAAGCAGTGAAGTACAAGATACAAATAGCAAATATTAAAGAAATTGGCTTGGCGCCTGTGGCTCAACAGGCTAAGGCGCCAGCCACGTACACCTGAGCTGGCAGGTTCGAATCCAGCCCAGACCCGCCAAAAAACAATGACGGCTGCAACCAAAAAATGTCTGGGCGTCGTGGCGGGCGCCTATAGTCCCAGCCACTTGGGAGGCGGAGGCAGGAGACTCGCTTGAGCCCAGGAATTAGAGGTTGCTGTGAGCTGTGATGTCACAGCACTCTATCCAGGGTGACAGCTTGAGGCTGTGTCACAAAAAAAAAAAAAAAAAAAACAATAGTCCAATAGTTAGTCCTGTTTTCTGGGCTGATAACTTAGGGAATGATCTGAATGCTGAATTCCATTCCTTACTTCTGCAGGTGAGCTTAAGGGAGGGAGAAAGGAACCCTCAGATGTCTTCCTCAGCCAAAGAGTCAGGGCTGATCTGGGCAGCAGATCAAATGAAATGGGGACAGGCAGCAAGCTCCTCAGGTTAAGCTCATGATAACGAGTCCCTGTTGAAGGCAACTACAGACCTCAGAATATGAAAAAGATGGAATAGAGAGTAATCCCATGTCCAAATGTTGTGGAAAACTATAGCTACAAGGCTAGGAAGGCTGGAGTTAAGAGCTCCAATTGTGGCCTTACAGCTGAGAGTTTAGGCCTGGAGGAAGAAGGTGTAGATGCATCAGTAAATCACAAAACCAGCTACAGCGGGGGAGAGGCTAGATTAAGAGGGAAGTCCTAGACCTCTGGGTATTTGTGAGCTGGTAGTTGATGATGCATGAATAGTCCAAGGCAGGAAAAAGAGAAGAAAGGAAATACTGCAGTTTGAGCAAAAGGTACAGGTGCACTTTTAAAAATGGAGGTTTGAGAAATTCCTCTAGCTAACTGACAGAGATGCTAAGAAACAATTTCAAAAGAAATAGTCACAGAAATCAGTTAGAAAAGTAGTGATAATGTTAAGATAACTATAACAGAAATAGTAGAAAACTTGGGAATCTGGAATCTTAATCCAACCCCCCCAAAAAACAAAAACAAAAACAAATGTTGCAGACACAGAGAAGTAGAGAAGTGATAGTCAGATCCCTCTTTAATAAAGGACTTGCTAGGGAGGGTGTGATTTGCTAACAACTTCCAGCTATGAGGGCCTTCAGGTTTGGCCTCAGATTTGGAGATTCTCCAGGTGGATCCCACCTAATGACTACACCAAATTGTCACCATAGCCTGGCCATTTTCACACAACATAGGCCTCCTATAACAGTCAATTGTTGCTCCATATCTCCCTCCATAGGTTTGCAGAGATGTTGCTAGCTGGCCAGCATGGAATTCCAAGCTGGAAGTCAGAAAACCTGGGTCCTATTTCTGGCTCAGCCATTGATTGATTATGCAACTTTGCCTCTGTAAGACTCAATGTCTCAATTTGCCAAATGAAGAGAGTTTAAGTAAATAATACTTACTGTATCTATTAGTTCCAATGCTTGACTATGGTTCTAAGAGAAAATCAATCAGTTGTAATAGGAATGACTCAGGGCCTTTCAATCCAGAGGTAGTAGACATATCCTAGCTACTCTGTCAAGGGAAAGTGATGGATGAGCTAGTAAGAAACTGTAACAAGCTGTAGTGGGGAAAAGAGGAGAATGGAAAGGTGGTTTGGAAGCTAAAGAGATGCAAATATTCAGACATTATCTAATTGATGATGACATCATTGATGTCTCAACGCAGATCATTTTCCCAAACCAGAAACCAGAGCAGAGGCTGACAAAAGAAAAGTACATTTCTTCTCAAAAAAAAAAAAAAAAAAGATAGTTTTCTGACTTATGAATTTATTCCTGTGAGAATTATTCCACAGGTTAAAAATTTAAATCACATTTGCTTACACATTTAACAAAGTGAATTCTTGTAAAGAAAGAAATAACCAATACATAGTAGTTGAACAGAATTACTCCAAAATTCTAATTGCCTCAGAAATTCTAGGTCATTTGTCCACTATTGAATATATAGCAGCCAAAGTGGCAACATTAACATTATGTATGCTATCTATATAAACATAAACAAATTAAGAAGAATCTCTAGTTAAAAACTGACTCACGCACCTAAGAAAATGTGCAAGACAGCACATGATCCAGGACTCCACAAATGAACTAAAAGCCATTTGTAATTAACATAATTTCAACAGAAAACTATGAGAGACCCCCAGCATGTCACAAATGGTTAAGTTTGCTTCTAATTCTCCTTTTGTAAGGTTTATGACTCGAATTTCTATTTAATGAATTGAAATCAAATATCACATGTGATGGATTACAAGGGACATGGAAATGAATAGTTGGGAAAGATAAAGAAAATATTAATAGATGTAGATTTAGCAAGCAATCTCTTCCATTCTTGGGGAAGAATTATTAATTAATGTTCATTTCGGCATGCTAGAAACAGAGATTGAACCTCAGTGAATACTAAGTTGAAGCTCCACACTGTTGGATTTTGGTTAGCCTGCCAACAAGGGCAGCAGAAAACTCATAGGAGGTGAAACACAGAATGACCATTTCCACCTCAAATACTTTGAGGGGAGGGAACTGTATCCAATAGTTCATTCTGTTGTATCTTTAGATCCAAAGACTTTGTAAATAGTAATTTTGCCTCATATTCAGGTAATATTTCAAGCAGCTGTCAAATTACCACAAACTTAGTGCTGAAAATAAGACAGATGTATACTTCTGTACATCAGAAGTCTGACATGGGTATTACTGAACTAAGATCAAGGTGAATGGAAATTAAAAATTTGGGGGTGGGAGGGAGGGGCAGGATAGCCAACTGGAAGCAGCTTTGGACAGAGGCTCCTGTCCAAAAGGAAAGATAACCTCCAGAAACTGCCCAATTGAGCTGAAGACTGGGAGCCCAGCCAAGAGAGAGAGGTCATAGCTGCAGGTCACCTCAGAGCCAAGCTGCGACTTCCAGAGACCAAGCTTCAGGCAGAAGAACTGAACTGAAGTTTTCGGTCATTCTTAACTTCCAGGACTCCTTTCCCCCCTTACCTGACGCACCAGAAGCCTGACTACTGAAACTGAGGGAGAAGGACTTGAGCAGCGCCCACCCTCCCTATCCGCCAGACCAGGCTGACCGGCAGATAGGAGACTCCAGGGCCCCACTGACCACCTGTCAGCCCTCAGGCCAGGGATGCCGCTGGGACCCCTGCACAGTTCTGGGCCTTGGTCTGCTGCCCACAGGGCCCAGGAACTCCACCCGGACTCCCGCATGGTGCCAATCTGTGCCCTGCCCTGCCTCCGCCCGCTGCCCACCGAGACCCCTGCCTGGACCCAATCCGTGCCCCAGGCCCACCACCCACAGCGGCCAGGAACTCCACTCCGCCAGGACCCCTGCATGGCCCCGATTGGCACTCCACCCGGCCTTGACCTGCCACCAGCAGCAGCAAGAAAGTCCGCTGGTACTCCCTCCTGGTGCCAATCTGTACCCCACCAGGCCTCGGCCTACTGCCCTCCGAGACCCCAGGCCCGCACCCACAGCAGCCAGGAACTTCACTCCACTGGGACCCGTGGGCAGCCCCAATTGGCACCCCGCTGGGCCTTGACCCACCACCAGCAGTGGCCAGGAACTCTGCAGGGACTCTTGCAGCCCCACTTGGCACCCTGCCAGGCCTGAGACTCCCCCACCCCCAGCAGCGGCCAGGAAGTCCTCTGGGACTCCTGCCTGGCCTCGGCCTGCTACCCGCTAGGACCACCAACCGGCTCCTATCCCCCAGGCCAACCGCCCACAGCAACCAGGAACTCCACTCTGCTGGAACTCCAGCAAGGCCCTGATTGGCACCCCACTGGGCCTTGGCCCTCTGCCAGCAGTGGCCAAGAAATCCTCTGGGACTCCTGTGTGGCCCCTATTGGCAGCCCGCCACCAGCCCAGCAGTGGACAGGAAGTCCACTGGATCTCCCTCCTGGTGCCAATCTGTGCCCCGCCCAGCCTCAGTCTGCCTGGTTCTGATCCATGCCCCAGGCCCACCACCCACAGTGGCCAGGAACTCCACTCTGCCAGGAATCCTGCAGCCCCGACTAGCACCCCGCTGGGCCTTGGCCTGCTGACAGCAGCAGCCAGGAACTCTGCCCAGACTCCTGCACTGCCTGATTGGCACTCCACTGTGCCTTGGCCAGCTGCCAGCAGTGCCCACGAAGTTCACTGAGACTCTCTCATGGTGCTAATCTGTGCCCTGCAGGCCTCTGCCAGCCACACGCTGGGACCCCGCCTGGCTCCAATCCATGCCCCAGGCCTGCCACCCTCCCTCCGGATCCCTCCTACCAGCCAGAGACTACTGGAAGCATAAGCTCCCTTTGCAAAGGCCACCAGGTGCCCTATCCCATGCCCAGCTGCTTGATCTGGGCCTGCCACACTCTGGAGCTACTCCTGCAGCCAGAACTCCCTGGGTGGGGCAGTCCCAGAGGAGCTACACAGGGTCACTCCCTACAAAGATCCAGCAACAACAGAGTGATCCTGCCAGGGTCTGATCTAGGAGAAAAACCTCCCCAACTCTGAGGACAGTCATAGGCAACAGTGAAAAATAATCATGAGGGGGAATCAACAGAAAAACTCTGGCAATATAAATAATCAAAGTAGATCAACTCCTCCAAGGAATGACAAGGTAGATACAAAACACAAGATCCCTTGCATAAGCAAATGGCTGAGATGTCAGAAGTTCAATTCAGAGTCCGGATAGCAACTAAGATCAGCGCAATGGAGGAAAAGATGGAATTAGAATTTCAAGCAGTAATCCAAAAGATGACCCAAAAGATGTCTCAAGAACTGAACAAGTTCAAAGACAAAATGACCAAAGATTTTGACACATTGAGACAAGAAGTTGCAGCCCTCAAAGATCTGAGAAATACACTAGAATCCCTCAGTAAAACAATAAAGCAAGCAGAAGAAAGGATTTCTGACAAGGAAGACAAAGCTTTGGAACGCTCCCTAACTTCCAAAGAAGAAGAGAAATGGAAGGCAAAAATGGATCATTCTCTCAGACAGCTCTGGGATAACTCGAAGAAAACCAACATTCATCTTATGGGGATACCTCAAAATGATGAAGTGGCGTCACAAGGCACAGAGTCTCTTCTTTATGAGATTATGAAAGAGAAATTTCCAGATATTCCAAGAGATTCCAAAATTCAGATAGCAGATAGTTTCAGATCCCCAGCATGACTCAACCCAAATAAGACATCCCCCAGGTACATCATAATGAACTTCATTAAAGTTAATATGAAGGAGAAAATTCTGAAAGCAGTCAGATGTAAGAAATCCATTACCTACAAGGGGAAGAATATTAGAATAACTGCAGATCTCTCTGATCAAACCTTTCAAACTAGAAGAGAATGCTTATTGACTTTTAATCTCCTAAAAAAAAAATAACTTCCAACCCAGGATCCTGTACCCAGCTAAACTGAGTTTCATTTATGATGGAGAAATTAAATACTTTAATGACATCCACATGTTGAAGAAATTTGCTACAACTAAACCAGCTCTCCAGGATATTCTCAGACCTAGTCTCCATAATGACCAGTGTAATCCTCCACCACAAAAGTAAACTCACCCAGAAATTTTTTATCAAATTTCAACTTCCACAGCGATGAAGGGATTAAAAATTTCCACTGGATTTTCTAAAGATTTATCATTGTTTTCAATTAATGTGAATGGTTTAAATTGTCCTCTAAAGAGGCATAGGTTGGCTGACTGGATACAAAAACTCAGGCCAGATATCTGCTGCATACAAGAATCTCACTTTACCTTAAAAATAAATTTAGACTCAAGGTGAAGGGATGGTCATCCATATTCCAGGCAAATGTAAAACAGAAAAAAAGCAGGTGTTGCAGTCTTACTCACAGATACAATAGGCTTTAAACCAACCAAAGTAAGGAAGGATAAAAATGGACATTTCATATTTGTTAAGGGTACCACTCAATATGATGAGATTTCAATTATTAATATTTATGAACCCAACCAGAATGCACCTCAATTTATAAGAAAAACTCTAATAGACATGAGTAACTTGATTTCCTCTAGCTCCATGGTAGTTGGAGATTTTAATACTCCTTTGGCAGTGTTGGATAGATCCTCCAAAAATAAGCTAAGTAAAGGAATTTTAGATTTAAAGTTAACCATTCAACAACTGGATTTACCAGACATCTACAGAACATTTCATCCTAATAAAATTGAATACACATTCTTCTCATCAGCTCATGGAACATACTCTAAAATTGATCACATATTAGGTCACAAGTCTAACCTCTGTAAATTTAAAAGAACAGAAATTATTCCTTACATCTTCTCCAACCATCATGGAATAAAGTGGAACACAATAACAACAGGAACCTGCATACTGATATAAAAACATGGAAGCTAAATAACCTTATGCTGAAGGATAGCTGAAGGATAGTCATAGATGAGATTAAGAAGGAAATTATCAAATGTTTGGAACAAAATGACAGTGAAAACACGAATTATCAGAACCTCTGGGATACTGCAAAGGCAGTCCTAAGAGGGAAATTTATAACACTGCAAGCCTACCTCAAGAAAACAGAAAGAGAGGAAGTTACCAACTTAATGGGACATCTTAAGCAACTGGAGAAGGAAGAACATTCCAACCCCAAACTGAGCAGAAGAAAAGAAATAACCAAAATTAGTGCAGAATTAAATGAAATTGAAAACAAAAGAATTATACAACAGATCAATAAATCAAAAAGTGGGTTTTTTGAAAAGGTCAATAAAATAGATAAACCTTTGGCTAACCTAATCAGGAAAAAAAAGAGTAAAATCACTAATTTCATCAATCAGAAATGGTAAAGACGAAATAACAACAGACCCTTCAGAAATTCAAAAAATCCTTAACGAATATTACAAGAAACTTTACTCTCAGAAATATGAAAATCTGAAGGAAATTGAAAAATACTTGGAAGCCCACCACCTACCAAGACTCAGCCAGAATGTAGTGGAGATGTTAAACAGGCATATATCAAGTTCTGAAATAGCATCAACTATAAAAAATCTCCCTAAAAAGAAAAGCCCGTAACCAGATGGCTTCACGTCAGAATTCTACCAAACCTTTAAAGAAGAACTAGTACCTATATTACTAAACCTCTTCCAAAATACAGAAAAAGAAGGAATACTACCCAACACATTCTGTGAAGCAAACATCACCTTGATCCCTAATCCAGGGAGAGACCCAACAAGAAAAGAAAATTATCAACTAATATCACTAAAGAATATTGATGCAAAAATATTTAACAAGATACAAACAAACAGAATCCAACAACACATCAAACAAATTACACACCATGCTTAAGTGAGCTTTATCCCAGGGTCTCAAGGTTGGTTCAATATACGTAAATCTATAAATGTAATTCAGCACATAAACAAAAAATAAAGATCATATGATTCTCTCAATTGATGCATAAAAAGCTTTTAACAATATCCAGCATCCCTTCATGATCAGAACCCTTAAAAAAATTGGTATAGAAGGGACATTTCTTAAACTGAAGGAGGCCATCTACAGCAAACCCACAGCCAATATTGTACTGAATGGAGTTAAATTGAAACCATTTCCACTTAGATCAGGAATCAGGCAAGGTTTCCCATTGTCTCCACTGCTCTTCAACATCGTAATGGAAGTTTTAGCCATTGCAATCAGGGAAGAAAAGGCGATCAAGGGTATCCACACAGGGTCAGAAGAGATCAAACTTTCACTCTTCGCAAATGATATGATTGTGTATCTGGAAAATACCAGGGATGCTACTACAAAACTTTTAGAAGTGATTAAGGACTACAGCAATGTCTCAGGCTACAGAATCAACACCCATAAATCTGTAGCCTTTCTGTATAACAACAATAGCCAAACCAAAAAAACAGTCAAGGACTGTATTCGTTTCACAGTAGTGCCAAAGAGGATGAAATATTTGGGAGTTTACCTAACAAAGGATGTGAAAGATCTCTATAAAGAGAACTATGAAACTTTAAGAAAAGAAATAGCTAAAAATGTTAACAAATGGAAAAATATACCATGCTCATGGCTGGGAAAAATCAACATTGTTAAAATGTCTCTACTACCCAAAGCAATATATAATTTTAATGCAATTCTTATCAAAGCTCCATTGTCAAATTTTAAAGATCTCAAAAAAATAATACTTTGTTTTATATGGAATCAGAAAAAAACCTCGAATAGCCAAGACATTACTCAGAAATAAAAACAAAGCAGGAGGAATCACGCTACCAGATCTCAGACCGTACTATAAATCGATAGTGATCAAAACAGCATGGTACTGGCACAAAAACAGAGAGGTAGATATTTGCAACAGAATAGAGAATCAAGAGATGAATCTAGCTACTTACCGTTACTTAATCTTTGACAAGCCAATTAGAAACATTCAGTGGGGGAAAGACTCCCTATTTAATAAATGGTGCTGGGTGAACTGGCTGGTGACCTGTAGAAGATTAAAACTGGACCCACACTTCTCCCCATTAACTAAGGTAGACTCTCACTGGATTAAATATTTAAACTTAAGACATGAAACTTCAAAATATTAGAAGAAAGTGCAGGGGTAACTCTTAAAGGAATTGGTTTGGGTAAATATTTTATAAGGAGGACTCCCCAGGCAATTGAAGCAGTATCAAAAGTACACTATGGGGACCTGATCAAACTAAAAAGCTTCTGTATCACCAAGAACACAGTAAGTATAGCAAGCAGATAGCCCTCAGAATGGGAGAAAATATTTGCAGGTTATGCCTCCAACAAAGGTTTAATATCCAGAATACAGAGAACTCCAATGTATTATCAACAAAAGAACAAGTGATCCCATCTCAGGGTGGGGAAAGGACTTGAAGAGAAACTTCTCCAAAGAAGACAGGCGCATGGCCTACAGACACATGAAAAAATGCTCACCATCCTTAATCATCAGAGAAATGCAAATAAAAACTACTTTGAGATATCACCTAACTCCAGTAACATTAGCCCACATGACAAAATCCCAAAACCAGAGATGTTGGCGTGGATGTGAAGAAAAGGGAACACTTCTGCACTGCTGGTGGGGATGCACAGTAATACGTTCCTTTTGGAAGGATGTTTGGAGAGTACTTAGAAATCTAAAAATAGACCTTCCATTCAACCCTATAATTCCTTTACTAGGTATATACCCAGAAAACCAAAAATCATATTATAACAAAGACATCTGTACCAGAATGTTTATTGCAGTCCAATTCATAATTGCTAAGTCATGAAAGAAGCCCAAGTGCCCATCGACCCACGAATGGATTAATAAATTGTGGTACATGTATTCCATGGAATACTATGAAGCCTTAAAGAAAGATGGAGACTTTACCTCTTTCATGTTTACATGGATGGAGCTGGAACATATTCTTCTTAGCAAAGTATCTCAAGAATGGAAGAAAAAGTATCCAATGTACTCAGCCCTACTA
>CAUYON010093568.1:0-12585 GCA_963573935.1 Arctocebus calabarensis
TACAGGTTGCCAGCCAGTTCACCCAGCACCATTTGTTAAATAGGGAATCTTTTCCCCACTGGATGTTTTTAATTGGTTTGTCAAAGATCAAGTAACGGTAGGTAGCTGGATTCATCTCTTGGTTCTCTATTCTGTTCCAAATGTCTACCTGTTTTTGTGCCAATACCATGCTGTTTGGATCACTATCGATTTATAGTAGAGTCTCAGGTCTGGTAGCACTATTCCTCCTGCTTTGTTTTTATTTCTGAGTAATGTCTTGGCTATTCGAGGTTTTTTCTGATTCCATATAAAATGAAGTATTTTTTCAAGATCTTTAAAATATGACAAAGGAGCTTTGATAGGAATTGCATTAAAATTATATATTGTTTTGGGTAATATAGACATTTTAACAATGTTGACTCTTCCCAGCCATGAGCATGGAAGATTTTTCCATTTGTTAACATTTTCAGCTATTTCTTTTCTTAAAGTTTCATAGTTCTCTTTATAGAGATCTTTCACATCTTTTGTTAGGTAAACTCCCAAATATTTCATCTTCTTTGGCACTACTGTGAAAGGGATAGAGTCCTTGACTGTTTTTTCAACTTGGCTATTGTTGGTATATATAAGGGCTACAGATTTACGGGTGTTGATTTTGTAGCCTGAGATGCTGCTGTATTCCTTGATCACTTCTAAAGTTTTGTAGTAGAATCCCTGGTGTTTTCCAGATATACAATCATATCATCTGTGAAGAGTGAAAGTTTGATCTCTTCTGACCCTATGTGGATACCCTTCATTGCCTTTTCTTCCCTGATTGCAATGGCTAAAACTTCCATTACGATGTTGAAGAGCAATGGAGACAATGGGCAACCTTGCCTGGTTCCTGATCTAAGTAGAAACAGTTCCGATTTAACTCCATTCAATGCAATATTGGCTGTGGGTTTGCTGTAGATGGCCTCTATCAATTTAAGAAATGTCCCTTCTATACCAATTTTCTTAAGTGTTCTGATCATAAAGGGATGCTGGATATTATCGAAAGGTTTTTCTGCATCAATTGAGAGAATCATATGGTTTTTCTTTTTTAATTTGTTAATGTGCTGGATTATATTTATAGATTTACATGCATTGAACCAGCCTTGAGCCCCTTGGTCATGGTGTATAATTTGTTGATGTGCTGCTGGATTCTGTTTGTTAGGATCTTGTTGAATATTTTTGCATCAATGTTCATTAGTGATATTGGTATATAATTTTCTTTTCTTGTTGGGTCTTTTCCTGGTTTAGGGATCAAGGTGATGTTTGCTTCATAGAATGTGTTGGGTAATATTCCTTCTTTTTCTACATTTTGGAAAAAGGTTGAGTAATATAAGTGCTAGTTCCTCGTTAATGATTTGGTAGAATTCTGATGTGAAGCCATCTGGTCCTGGGATTTTCTTTTTAGGGAGATTTTTTATAGTTGATGCTATTTCAGAACTTAATATAGGGGTAACCTCTGACTCAGTGAATAGGGCACTGGCTCCGAATACTGAGGGTGGCGGGTTCAAACCCAGCCTTGGCCAAACTGCAACAAAAAAAAATAGTCAGGCATAGTGGCAGGCACCTGGAGTCCCAGCTACTTGGGAGGCTGAGGCAAGAGAATCACCTAAGCTCAGGAGTTGGAGGTTGCTGTGAGCTGTGATGCCACAGCACTCTACCCAGGGCGACAAAGTGACTCTGTCTCAAAAAACAAAAAAGAACTTAATATAGGCCTGTTCAACATTTCCACTTGATTCTGGCTAAGTCCTGGAAGGTGGCATGCTTCCAAATATTGGTCAATTTCCTTCAGATTTTCACATTTCTGAGAATAGAGTTTCTTTTAATATTCATTAAGGATATTTTGGATTTCTGAGGAGTCTGTTGTTATTTCATCTTTACCATTTCTGATTGATGAAATTAGAGATTTTACTCTTGTTTTCCTTGTTAGGTTAGCCAAAGGTTTATCTATTTTATTGACCTTTTCAAAAAATCAATTTTTTGATTTATTGATCTGTTGTATAATTCTTTTGTTTTCAATTTCACTTAATTCTGCTCTAATTTTGGTTATTTCTTTTCTCCTTCTGGGTTTAGGATTGGAATGTTCTTCCTTTTCCAGTTGCTTGAGATGTCCCAATAAGTTGTTAACTTCCTCTCTTTCCATTCTCTTGAGGAAGGCTTGCAGTGCCATGAATTTCCCCCTTAGGACTGCCTTTGCATTATCCCAGAGGTTCAGATAATTCATGTCTTCATTGTTGCTTTGTTCTAAAAATTTGGTAATTTCTTTCTTAATCTCATCCATGACCCATTTGTCAATCAGCATAAAGTTATTTAGCTTCCAAGTTTTTGTATGAGTATACAGATTCCTGCTGTTACTGAGTTCAACTTTTATTCCATGATGGTCTGAGAAGATGCAAGGAATAATTTCTATTCTTTTAAATTTGCTAAGGTTAGATTTGTGACCTAAGATGTGATCAATTTTGGAGTATGTTCTGTGGGCTGATGAGAAGAATGTATATTCACTTTTGTTAGGATGGAATGTTCTGTAGGTGTCTGTTAAATCCAAAGGTGAATGGTTAAGTTTAAATCTAAAATTTCTTTGCTTAGCTTCTTATTGGAGGATCTATCCAATACTGCTAAAGGAGAGTTAAAATCTCCAACTACTGTGGAGCTGGAGGAAATCAAGTTGCTCATGTCTGTTATAGTTTTTCTTATAAATTGAGGCATATTCTATGGGTGCATAAATGTTAATAATTGAAATCTCATCATATTGAGTATTACCCTTAATAAATATGAAGTGTCCATCCTTATCCTTCCTTACTTTTGTTGGTTTAAAGCCTATTTTGTCTTCAAATAAGATTGCAACATCTGCTTTTTTCTGCTTTCCATTTGCCTGGAATATAGGTGATCATCCCTTCACCCTGAGTCTATATTTATCTTTTAAGGTAAGATGAGATTCTTGTATGCCACAGATATCTGGCCTAAGATTTTGTATCCAGTCAGCCAACCTGTGCCTCTTTACAGGACAATTCTCAATTTAAGCCATTCACATTAATTGAGAATATTGATAAGGCTGGTAGAATTTTGGGTATTGAGTTATTCACAAGTCTAGTGGACATTTTTAATCCTTTTGCCACTGTGGGAATTGGAATTTGATCAAAAGTTTCTGAGTGTGTTTACTTTTGTGGTGGAGGATTGCACTGGTCATTATGGAGGATAGGTCTGAGGATATATGCTGGAGAGCTGGTTCAGCTATGGCAAATTTCTTCAACATGTCATTAAAGTATTTAATTTCTCATCATAAATGAAACTCAGTTTAGCTGGATACAGGATCCTGGGTTAAAAGTTATTTTGTCTTAGGAGATTAAAAGTCAATGACCATGCTTTTCTAGCCAGAAAGGTTTCAGTGGAGAGATCTGCAGTTAATCTAATTTTTTCCCCTTGTAGGTTATGCTTTGCTTGCATCTGGCTGCTTTCAGAATTTTCTCCTTCATATTAGCTTTAGTGAAGTTAATTATGATGTGCCTGGGGGATGTGTTATTTGAGTTGAGTCATGCCGGGATTCTGAAAGTGTCTGCTATCTGAATTTCAGAATCTCTTGGCATGTCTGGAAAGTTCTCCTTCATGATCTAGTGAAGAGCCTCTATGCCATGTGAAGCCACTTGATCACCTTCAGGGATCCATATCAGGTGAATATTGCTTCTCTTTGAATTATCCCTGAGCTCTCAGAGAATAATCCGTTTTTGCTCTCCATTTCTCTTCCTCTTTGAGAGTTTGGGAATGTTCGAAAGCTTTATCTTCAATGTCAGAAATCCTTTCTTCTGCTTGCTCCATTCTGTTAATGAGGGATTCTACTGTATTTCTCAGATCTTTGAGGGCTGCAAATTCTTGTCTCAATGTGTCAATTTGTCTTTGAATTTGTGGAATTCTTGAGACAACTTTTGCAATGCTCCTTGAATTTCTATATCCAACGTTTCCTCTATTTTATTGATCTTATTTGCAATCCAAACTCTGAATTCTGTTTCTGATATCTCAACCATCTGTTTATGAATGGAGTCTCCAGTTATATCCACCAAATTGTTCCTTGGTGGGTATTGATCTACTCTGGTCAGTCATGTTACTGGAGTTTTTCTGCTGATTCCGCCCCATGATTATTTTACACCGTTTGGCTAGATGAGCAGATAAGGTAAAGTTGCATTGGGGGCTCCAGGAGTAGTGATTGGTCAGTCCTTTGCCCAAAATCTGGGACTGGTGTCTGTACCTTTTCCCCTAGAGCTTTTCCAAGGACCTATACAGTGCTACAGCCTGAGAAACTGGGGGCCTTCTTGGTGTGGTGGGGCTAAGTTGCTGTGTCTTATTTTCAGCTGGTCTCTGTCTTACCCTAGTGAATCAGTAATTCTGGGTTGAAGTCTGAACTATGGAGAAATACCAGCAATTAATAACCCTACCCCCCACAGGCAACAATTAGAAAAAGAAAATCAAACCTTTCCACACTCACACACCCAGGGTACCGCTTTGGATAGTCCTCACATGGTTGGCCCAGTTCAAGAGGTCCAAATCAATTGTCCCAGTCAGCACCAGTCTCAGGTGGGAGAGTTCAAAAGGTCTCCAGCAACTAGATGGTGAGGGTCTGCTGGCAGCTCGAGTATAGCTTGCTCTGGTGCTCCATGAGGTCAGAAGGACCCATTCAGCAAATAAATTAGTCTGGGAAGGTTTATTTCTCCTTCCCCACTTGCACCTCTGTCACACCCAGTCACTGGTAACCCCTCAAGGCTGTAACCCAGTTGCCTCCAATGAGCAGATGCTCCAGGGGTTTTGTGCCTGCCTGAGTCACAGGGAGATGTGTGCCTCCTCAGCCAGGCCACCGCTCTCTGCCACTATCCAGCAGGGGGAGGTGAGGCCTGACAACACTGGGTGCTTAATGAGGGCTGGGGTGTTTCACGCAGTTCCAGCCCTGCCCTTGATTGATGTTGCTGACAGAACAACTTTGCAAAATTTGTTTCTGTCCCAGGAATACAGGCGCTATTTGAGTAACTCTGCCCTGTCTGTGTCACTGCCCAATCTCAACTACAGTTCCTGAGACTTAGTGAAGCACTCCTCTGGGTCAGTCCTTCCCTGGGAGTCTGCTGCCTCTGCACCTGCGAATTCTAGCCCCTGCACTCTGCCCAGGCCAGTACCACCTCAAGTATACCCTTTACTCACGGAGCCTGCATTTCAATCCCAGATCTGTTCTGCCAGTGGCTGCTACTGGAAAAGATGCCCGGCTTCCTCTGGTTGCCCAGAGAGACTGGGAGTGTCCTTTCAAAATATCCCCAAGGGTTTGAGCTCTATTGTTTCCACTGCAGCTGCTGTTCTGTGCCTGTAGGGCACCACCGCACCTGTGTGGTCTCTCCCAGCTAAGATTGTCTCTCAGCTGACTGTCCTCTCCAATCTCCCATGCCAGAGAATCAGCACAGATCAGCAATAACCCATGCCTCATCCACACCCCTTGAGAAAAAGTCCAAGAGTCTGGACTCCACAGGGGACAGGCTTCCAGACTTCTGGGTGAGAGTGGAGGGGAGTGCTGGGAGTTCAAAATTGCAGGTAGGGAATATATACAGTTTTATACAGTTTTATGCTGGGCGGGAAAGTGCCATGGCACCCTCGTAAGAAAGGAGGTCCAGTTTTTTAGAGGGTCTCTGCCATGAGATAAAATGGGAGGATATTTGAACTCTGCTTGCCTGTATGTATGGAGTATAATGTGAGCTGTTCTCATGGGGGAGGGGACTCCCATCCATTTGGCAATGGTTTTCGTACCTTATGTTTGTATACTTAGGGTCACAGCTCATCTCAGCAGGATTGATGTGCGTTCTTCAACCTTCTCTCTTGGCTCATATCTGCACAGTTGGCTTTCTTGCTTAACTTCTGTCCTTTAACTCTCCTTCTGGACAGGAGTCTCTGTGGAAAGCTGGCTCCAGTCAGCCATCTTGCCATGGTAGCTTTTTTATTCTTGTAATGGATTTTAACTTTGATAGAAAATAGTATGAAAACATTTCATTGCATCCCTCCAAAGCAATTTGGAGCTAGTTTACTATTAGGCCATCACAAGCCATGTAAGTGCTCAGAATCTGTATTTTTAGGCAGAACACAGCCTGCATAGGTGTGAGGAGTCAAGCTCACCTCAAAGAGCTAAAGCAATCCTGAATATTTCTGTGACTGTTCATTGGTTTGCCCTTTGGTCAATTTTACTCCAAAGCCAAGGAGCTTCTTACCACACCATATTAGCACTCTCAAAGAATGCAACATCATCACCTCTGCCCACCAGGACCTTCATTCATCTAAACTAGCATCAAGAAAATCTGTTAAGATACCATTAATCAATGGAACAGAATAAAGAGCCCAGAAATAAACCCACACACTTACGGTCAAATGAACTTTGACAAAGGTGCCAAGAACACACAATGGGAAAAAGACAGTCTCTTCAGTAAATGGTGCTGAGAAAACTGGATATCCACATGCAAAAGAATAAAATTGGACCCTCATCTCACACCATATATTAAAATTAACTCAAAATGTATTAAAGACTTAAATGTAAGTCTGTAAAACTATAAAACTAAAGGGAAAAAATGGGAAACACATCACAACAATTATATGGGCAGTGACTTTTTAGAAGTGACCCCAAAAGCACAGGCACCAAAAGCAAAATTAGACGAATGGAATTGCATCAAACTAAAAGCTTCTGCACAACAAAGAAAATGACAGAGTGAAGAAAAAACCTGCAAACTGGGAGAAAATATGTACAAACCATGAATATAATAAGGAGTTAATATCCAAGAAACTCAAACAACTCAATGGTAAAAAAAACACATAACCTAATTTAAAAATAGACAAAGGATCTGAAAAAACATTTTCAAGAGACTTACAAACTTTTCTACCTGGGCCTTTACAACAGACCTCTGTTTGGGGAGACCTCAGCCAAAGATCAAATCATCAGTTTAGTTGTTGGCAGCTTAACCTCTTTATTGATTCTAGTAATGCTCATATCAGTGCTTTTGTTTTCCCTCAGGTAACTCCAAAACCATTGAATATATTTCTTGCTGTCTGCATCTCTTTGATTGTATTTTTATTACTGCCTGTATACTTATCTACTGATATCAACAAGGAGAATTAGAACCAAAATTTAGAAACTCCTTTACTATTTCATATTTTCTACCACCATGTTATGTGCAAACCAAGACTGCCATGATGTGGGAAGGTGAGACTGCTGGGGACAAACACTTACCTGGGCTCTCCCATCTGACAAAATAGGACAGCAAATAATTGTTGGATAAGGTATGCTGAAGAATATCAGCAGAGTCTAACACATGATTTTCATGTTAATTGTAAATCTAAATTCCCTTTTGCAAGGGAGACATATAGATCATTTTGTTCTTAGAGCCATTCCAACTTTCACTTTGGAAATTAAAATTTTTTATAATGTAACTACATGACAAAAGGCTCTGTAACAATCTTGCATTGTAAGTCAAATATTCTTTTAATTCTGTTAAACTGAATATACAATTTTTCCCTAGGCAATGGACTTTTGCTTATAACTACAATTAAAGTTCACATTAACAAAATACAGATGGTGAAAAGGCAACTTTGATTGTGAAGATCTAATTACAATAATAAGTAAAATAATTTATATAAATGACCAACGTGTATATGAAAAAAATGGGGGGGAAAGCTCAATAGCATTAATCATCAGGGAGGTGCAAATTAAAACCATAATGAACTAACACCTCAGGGCAGTGCCTGTGGCTCAAAGGAGTAGGTGCCGGCCCCATATGCCGGAAGTGGTGGGTTCAAACCCAGCCCTGGCCAAAAACTGCAAAAAAAAAAAAAAAAGAAAGAAAGAAAGAAAAAGACATAACATCTCATACCTATTACAAAGGCTATCACCAAAAAGATGAAAAATAATAAGTGTTGGTGAGGATATGAAGAAAAAGAACCCTTGAACATTGTTGTTGGGAATTTAAATTAATACCATTTTACGGAAAGAGGTATGAAGTTTCCTCAAAACAATTAAAAGTAGGGGTGGGGCTTGTGGCCGGGGGCTCCCTCGGACCCGCAGCCACCCTGAGGCCCCTTAGGCCCAGGCAGCCACCACATATTCAGGAGCCAGACCAGTGCTTGTGCCTCCTGCACCCCCACCCCGCCCCCATCTAAGGATATGCCTTCAAGCCTCCACCCAGAAGCAACTTTGGGACCTCCTGGAGAACAATCAAATTGCAGGTCAATTTCTTGGGAATGGACATCCCCCAAATTGACATCTATCATTATGAATTGGATATCAAGCCAGAGAAATGCCCAAGGAGAGTTAACAGAGAAACAGTGGAACACACGGTCCAGCACTTTAAAACACAATCTTTGAGGATTGGAAACCAGTGTTTGATGGAAGGAAGAATCTTTACACAGCCATGCCACTTCCAATTGGGAGGGATACGGCGGAGCTGGGGTCACGCTGCCAGGAGAAGGCAAAGATCACGTCTTCAAGGTGTCGGTCCAGTGGGTGTCCTGCGTGAGCTTACGGGTGCCACACGATACACTTTCCCAGTGGCTGCCCAGCGTCCCCTTTGAGACCATCCCGGCCCTGGACGTGGGCCTGAGGCGTTTGCCATCCACGAGGTACACGTCTGAGGGCTGTTCCATCCCTCTTGGTGGGGCCAAGTGGCGTGGTTTGGCTGCCATCAGTCTGTCCCACCTTCTCTTTGGAAAATGATGCTGAACGTTGATGTGTGGGCAACCGTGTGTTACAAGGCACAGCCAATTATTGAGTTTGTTTGTGAAGTTTTGGATTTTAAAAGTATTGAAGAACAAAAAAACTCTCTGATAGAGTCCCAAAGGGTAAAGTTCACCAAATGAATTAAAGGTCTGAAGGAGAAGAGAATGCCCTGTGGACAGAAGAAAAGAGGTACCGTGTCTGCAACGCAGCCCTGCGGCTCTCCAGCCACCAAATGTTCCCGCTGGAGCAGGAGAGCCGGCAGGAGTGGAGGGCGCAGTGCCCAGCACTTCGAGGACAGGCACGAGCTGGTTCTGTGCCACCCCATCCCCCATGTTTACACGTCGGACAGGAGCAGAAACACACTTACCTTCCCTTGGAGGTCTGTACCACAGTGGCGGGACAGAGGTGTATTAAACAACTATCAGAGTTCAACCATGATCCAAGTGACTACCAGGTCGGCACCCGATCAGCAAGAGGAGATGAGCAAATTGATGCGAAGTGCGAGTTTTAACACACACCCATAGGTTTGTACCCTCTAGACGCTCGCCGAGTTTGGGATCATGGTCGAAGATGAGATGACAGCGGTGACTAGACGGGCGCTGCAACCGTGCTCCCTCCGCCACCACCACCCAGGGCGTCTGGGGCACGGGAACCAGCAGCTGCACACATCCGGATCAGGCGTGGGCCCCCACATGCTTCGCCACCAAGCGCCAGCGCACAGAAGTCGGTCCATCAGAAGTTCTCCATACAACGGCTCAGAAAGATCTCGAGAGATGCCGGCTGCCTGTCCGCGCCAGGACGCGCAGGGGCAGCAGCGCGGAGCCCAGGTCCAGGCACCTGAAGCGCACGTAAGCCGGCCTGTGGCAGGGGTTTGCCATCCAGCCGGCAAGACCCTTCCTACGCCGAAGTGAAGCGCGTGGGCATCGCCCTGCTGGGCAGGGCCCCGCAGCGCGTACAGAGGATGAGCTTGCAGAGGACCGCGGCGCACACCCTGTCCAGCCTATGGGAGGTATGAACACCACTCTGCGGCCCCAGGGCAGGCCTCAGGTGTTCCAGCAGCCTGTCATCTTCCTGGGAGCAGCCATCACTCACCCACCCCCTTCCACTGCTGCCGTGGTGGGCAGTGTGGACGCCCGCCCCTACGCTGCTGTGCCACGGCACACGTTCAGCAGCACAGCCAGAGATCAGCCAGGACGTGGCTGCCCTGGTCCAGGAGCTGCTGGTGCAATTCCACAAGTCCCCGCGCTTCAAGCCCACCCGCAGCGTCTTCTACTGCGACGGGGTCTCCGAGGGCCAGTTCCAGCAAGTTCCCCACCGCGAGCTGCTGGCCATTTGCGAGGCCTGCATAAAGCCAGAGAAGGACAACCAGCCTGGAATCCCCTTCATCGTGGGCAGAAGAGGCACCATACGCGGCTCTTCTGCACCGACAAGAGCCAGCAGGTTGGAAAAGGTGGCACATTCCAGCAGGCATGGCCGTGCACACGAAGATCATCCGAGTCTGACTTCTACCTGTGCAGTCACACGGGCGTCCAGGGCACCGCAGGCCTCTGCACTATCACGTCCTTCGGGGTGACAATCGTTTCTCTCCTGATGAGCTGCAGATTCTACCCTACCAACCGCGTCACAGCTGAGCGCGCTGCAGGCTCTCTGCATCCAGCCCGGTGCCAGCATCCCGTGCTCACCTAGTGGCCTTCCGGGCCAGCTGCCCCGTGGTGTATACGGAGCATGACGGTGCTGAAGGCAGCCACACCTCTGGGCAGAGTCACAAGATCCCCAGGCAGTGGCCACGGCGGCCCCGGTCCAAGGGGACACTGCGCGGTGTGTACTTTGCTGGACATGTTTCAGTGTTTACAACTGTGTACCGATTTGGACTCACAGAAGACTAGCTACACTCAGACCAGCCGATCGCCAGCCCTTCCGTGACAGCCAGCATCAAGCATCAGACAGTATTGATTTTCATAGATTCTCCATTGTCCAGAAGGCCTTCCATCTCAGATTTCAGACTTGGATTTTGAACTGCAGCCTTGTAGGAGGCCCCCAATGTGGTAGCAAATATAGTTTGCCAAAATCTAAAAGTTACTTATTAAAATAGAGTCCCCTGTTTTCTAAAAAAATAACAATAATAATAATCAAAAGTAGAACTACTATAGATATGATCTAGGAATCCCACACTGGGACACATGCAGAGGAAATGAGATCCACATATCAAAGGCGTATCCATACTCCCATGTTCTTTGCAGCACTGTTTACAACAGCCAGGGTGTGAAATCAACCCAAATGTTCATCAAAAGGTGAATGGATAAAGGAAGTGTGGCACATATACACAAGGGAATATTATTCATTGTTTAAAAATAAGGAAATCTTGTCACTTACATTAACATGGATGAATCTGCAGGACATTATTCGTAAGTATTCTAAGCCAGGCAGGAAAAGACAAATACACATGATCTCCCTTATATGTGGAATCTTAAAAAATCCAACTGGTAGAAGAGTAGAACCAGCATGCTTACCAGCAGCTAGAGGTGGGGAGAAATGAGATGGTGGTAAAAGGGTATAAAGTTTCAGTTAGACAGAGGAATAAGTTGTTAAGATCTATAGTGCAGCAGGTTAACTATAGTTAATAATAATGTAATGCATATTTCAAAATTGCTGAGACTAGATTTTAAATGTGTGTACTACAAAACAATGTATTTGAAGTGATGGATTATATCTATATGTAATATATATGCTTAATTTAATCATCTCATAGTGTATACATATATTAAAAAATCACATTGTATCCCATAAATACATTGTTAATTAAAAATGAATGTTCTTAAAGGGCCAAAAAGAAAATCCACGAAAAAGTACCTTGTTCTTAGCACTTATTTAATTTTATAAGAAAAAAAATTTAGTCCAGGCACAGTGGCTTATGCCTATAATGCAAATATTTTGGGAAACCAACCTGGGCTACATAGTAAGACCCCATCCCCACAATTTTTTTTTGTTTTGTTTTGTTTTTAGAAAATAGCTGGGTGTGGTGGTGTGCACTTGATCCCAGGACTTTGACGTTGCAATGAGCTATAATACTACCACTGCATTCTAGCCCAGGTGACAGAACAAGATATTGTCTCATAAAAATAATAATTATTATTAGTATTATTTGGTCATTTAAACCCAAGCATCAAAATGCATGTATATGATGTGTATTTTTTTTGTTAAATCATAGCTGTGTACAATATAGCAATCATGGGGTCCAATGTGCTAGTTCCATATACAGTCTGAAATATTTTCACTGAAGGGGTTAACTTAGCCTTCATGGCATTTTCTTAGTTATTGTGTTTAAACCCTTATACTCTACATTTAGTAAACTTCACCTGTATGATGTGTATTTTGATCTGAGATCTTGCAAGATAGTTACGTTGTTTACAGTAGTGGAAACAACTGTATCTTCACTGCTTTTCTTACAGTTATAATTATTGTTTAAGTGAAATAAATCATTGACAGAAATAACTACCTTTATACAACCTTATTGGAAAAATCTGGAGAAAGATAGCCAAATGAATCAGCTCACAAAATTTCCCTCTCCCAATACTTAGTAGCTTGAATGGAAAAAAAAAAAAAAATCAACAGCTACCAAACCTTTTCATCTTTATAAACTAAACTTAGAAAAATGGTGCCCAGGAAAGGAAACAGAAGATTCTGGTTTAATAGAGCCCAACATCTTTTTTTATATATATATAATTTTATTGAATCATAATTGTGTACATTGGTGCAATCATAGGGCACAATGTGCTTCATATACAATCAGAAATATTTTGATCGTACTGTTACAGATAGCCTTCATGGCATTTTCTTGATCACTATATAAAGACATT
>CAUYON010093569.1:0-34827 GCA_963573935.1 Arctocebus calabarensis
CTCCCAAGGCAGTTCAACCAAGTGCCAAGTCCAAAAGAAACCCAAATGGCTTACAGGCAAGGCCCTTCCAGCCTGCAGTCCCACTGCTGCCCCACCCACAGCTGCCGACAGGATCAGACCGAATGAACAGACGCAACCACTTGCCCAATCTCCACCGCTTTAGCCTTCCTCAGGGTGTCCAGAAGCCTCACGCTGTCTCCTTGTGTCCCCAAAGGGAAGTTTCTGGGCAGATCCCACCTGGCAGAGATGCCTGAAGTCCTCTCTCCCCAGTCTCACTGTGCCCAGCCTCAAGGAAGCTGTTACTCGTCCACCATCTTGCTCCGCCCTCCTTCAGCTTCTTTTTATAGCAAACAAATATAATTCTAAATATTTTCTTCATTCAGTCATTAATGTATTTATTTTTAAGTTAATATATATATATATATATATTTTTTTTGTAGTTTTTGGCTGGGGCTGGGTTTGAACCTGCCACCTCCGGCATATGGGGCCTGCGCCTTACTCCTTTGAGCCACAGGTGCTGCCCTTAAGTTAATATATTTTAAGTTATAGTAACAGCCAGATGCTATGTACTTTCACATTCCACTGGGGTATGTTAGGTTTGTAACTGACATTTCAAACCCAGACTGTCCAGTGTTTGTATCCAAACTGCTCTGCCTCTAAAATTAATTTTTAAAGTGAAAGGTTGTCCCCATTTTATTGAATGCTATTTCCGAATATCTGGTTTTCTAAGCTGGAAACCTGAATTTATAACTGACACCTTTCTTTCGTCAGAGGCTGGTTTATATGCATTTTCAAGTTCTGTCTATTTCAACTCATAAATAATTTGAAGTCTCTTTGCTTTTCTACATCTTCACTGATAAAATGTGGACCGTTCTACCTTGTCTCTTTTTCAAAGAATTACATTCATTCTGAGTCATTGTCCTTAATGCATTTTTCCCCAGTTCAATTTGATATATTGCATCCAAATTAATTAACATAGGTACAGTGGAAATATTAATACAAATTCTCCCCCAAGGCCAGTGTGCTGTCACAAAATTGTAATGGCTCTCCCTTGACATAGCACAAAAACTGTCAACTTTAGCACGAATTATGTGATTAGGTATGATTCGTCCCTTGTCCATTTTTTCTTTTCTTTTTTTTTTTTTTTAACATTAACTCCTATGTCATTTTTAGTCCATTACCCATTCCAGGTTCTTTTTCCTGGTGTTTTTGACAGTTATTCAAATAATTTAAATCCTATTCTTCCCAAGGACACGTTACCATTCCTTTTCCTCTTCCTGAAATGAATTTCCCCTGCTTTTTTTGCCTATGCAACAGTTATAAATACTTCATGGTTCGATTAATTCAAAATTCTCACTGAGAAAACTCTATTCGGATCTCTCGATTTAAGTTATATTCTATGGTATCTACTCTCGTACCAATGTGTAATTTTCTAAAACATAATTTATTAGTATTTAAAAAAAAACAATTGTGTAGTCTGTTCCTTGATTTCAGTCTCTTCTAGATTTTAGGCTCAAAAAAGCGTTTCTTCAGATTGTTCATAGCTGTAAACCTAGTGACAAGCCTAGTAACTTGCAAACAGTAAATGGTCAGTAAATGTAGGACAAATTGATAAATGAATATGTAATATAAATATAACATGTCATTTGTATCTGTATTTACATGTAGATATAAAAGGGAGTTGTGATCATGAAAATGAAAAATAAAGTCTTCACCATTGTTTGAGCAATTCAATGGGCAGTTTAATGCCTTTTAAGTATATGGATAAATCAACACACAGTAATTGTTTTATTTTATTTCTGAATTGACTATTTGCTAAGTAAACCACTGGATAGTTCTAACAAATCAATGAAGTAAAAATATTTAAATAGTGTTTAATGCCACCAGAATCTAATACAATAAAGGTTTTTCCTTCGCCAAGAAGGAAAGGAAACCTTATCCCCTAAGAAAGGCTGGGCTAAATACTAAAATAGGTTATTCACCCAACAAAGTCCCAACAAGATTTTTAAAAACACAAACAATAATAATAAGCGTGTGTAAAATGGTCATTATAATTTTTAAAATGCCAAAATTACTGTGTTGTGCAAAACGTTTAAGCCCAACTTCTGCGAATGCATTTTTTTAGGGTAAGGAAAAATGCTGTTCTTCTTTACTAGGTAGCATTTTAAAGATTTTCTGGAAATGATTGATGAAATAGTGTTCGTTCACTTCCATGATTATCCCTAGTGGATAAAGAGATGGATTGATAGGGTCAAAGTTTAGAAAGGGCTGGTAAAAAGCTAGGATTGTGTTCCAACTGGTGTATCTCCTCCCTTTGATTCTGTAACACCCAAACTTTCACATTTTGAAAAACTTGGTTGTTCCTCTCTTGATTTGACTAAAGTATTTTCTAAAAATAAAAATAAATTGAGGGGTTAAAGTAGTAGAAAGATAAATAACACATGTGTTTGGGGAAAGTGGAATTACTAGTAATCCTAACAGAATATTGAAGTAGACAGTCATGTTCATAAGACGTCAGTGACTAACTAAAGCACCTGCTTTTCTAAGAGCTATTCTTCTCTTTCTAATACTTTCATGATATTTCTGTCTCACTTCTTTACTAGTTTGTCTTCATTCTTCTCTAACATACAAACATTTTATTGTTTTATTCTCCTTCTAATGATTTTCTAAGGACAATTTTAAATATCTCTGTGTATTTTGAACTATCAACTTTATACTTTATTCATCTCTAAGATATATCACCAAAAGTGATTTCTTCCTTGGCCCAAACAGTAGATTTTCAACTACCATCGACATATCTTCTTGGATACTTTGCAGTACATTAAGTAGCTAGTAACTGGTATTATATGACTGGATGATTTCTAATGTAGACTGACAATCATTAAATAAGGTTGAGGAGGAATTGCAATAACCTAGGCCAGAGTTTCTCTACTTCAGCCCCGTTGACATTTTGTCCAGATAATTCTTTGTTATGAATACCTACCATAGGCATAGAGTATTCACCATCATTCTTGGACTCTACCCACTCTATTCTGGTAATACACCTCCCCAGTTGTGATAATCAAAAGTGTTTCCAGCTATTTCCACATAGCTCTGTGGATCAAAATCACCCCAGGTCAGGATGATCTTTTTTTTGTATAAGGAAAAGAATAAAATGGAGGAGGAGTAATGAAATTAAGATCTATTTTGGAGGAAGACTAATGAGGTTAATGACTGAGTATATAAAGTATTGCTTATGTGAATGTTACTTTCTTGGCATTATTATTATTAATATTGCTTAACATTTTGATGCCGCAATCATCTGTTTTCTTTTCTGAATGTATTTGTCTTCGTTCATTCTCTTCATGGTTTTTTCTTAAGCATTGTTATTGTTATTAAATTTTAAGCCTTTTAAATTCTGTGAAGGCAAAAAGTGAAAACCTAGTAAACGTATGTATTTGTAAAAATAAAAAAAAATAAAAAATAAAATATTGCTTATTATGCAATTTTTGTTTCAAAGGCTTACTTTTTTATATTTTTAGAGTCTAGCCTTTTCTTCAATATATTTCCATTGATTTTTTTTTTTTTGGCCTCTCCATATGTGCTTAATAATATTTAATGTGTCTTTAAAGCCTAACTCAAATTCCACTTATCTCCATTGTGTTCCCCATCCTTATACTAGAACACAGACAAGATATTCTTTTCCATTTTGAGTCAATAAAGCTCACTAATTATTTTGTGATGAGTTTATTTCCTTCCCATGTCATTAGTGACAGAACCTAGTATCACTTTTTATATCCATTCATAAATTATCAACTTGTATGGGATATAATAAATGCTTAAAAATGTCACATGATTTACTTAGTAAGATGCAGAATGTATAATAACTATTATGAATTTTCAACATATCTTAACACCAATATTGATTTTGAAAGAGTAGGCTGACTATAATCTTGGCAAATTTATCTTAAAACTTTTGAGTAAAGAAGGTAAAATATAATATGAAAATACAAAGTACAGACATACAGAATAATTAAACTTATACATATGGAAAATAGGAGTTTATTAAGTAAGCTAATAATTATCTCATATAAAACAAAATGGGTGATAGAAAATGAAAAAGGTTTCTTTTTATTTTTATTTAAAATACTGTTTATTCACAGCATGTCCCTCTCAGGTGCACGTTTCTGGCCTGCTCTGGACTTGCCACAGTCTACTTGGCCATGTTGATCAGGCTCTGCAAGGAAGTGGGCACCCAAGTCTTCTCGCCCTGGACAAATACCACTCCTCGGTCGATGTAGATCACAATGCGGCCAAAGGTGTACAGCTGCTTCCCTTCATGCCGCTTCCCGATGACAGGCATGAAGACGATGTTGTGCTCTTCAGCCTTGGTCTCAATGAGGTCCTTAAAGTTCATGGGCACGGAGCTGGCAGCCACACCAATGCCCCTCTGGGCCATGTTCTCAGCCTCCGGTCTCTCCTGCATGGCCTCATACTGAAAGTCCTTCCTGCACTCCGTAGGGGTGAGAGAGGCAATGTTCTCCCGAGCTCCTGGCTGCATGTAGGCACCAACATTGGAGGATACAGCCCTGTTCATGATATCAAGTGCTTCATTAAATTTGTCCTTGATGGATGGAAGTGCCAGCACTTGGTCTAAGAACATGGATTTCCAACCCAGGTACCACTTGGTGATCTCCTCATAATTTGGGCTGTTACTAAGCCAGGAACATAGCACCTGAAGCCACTTGGGGTAGAAGTGCTTTTCAAGAAGTCCCACCAGGCTAGACACAGAGATCATCCCTTCCCAGTCGATCACCCAATAAAATGCATCCACGTGCTGTTGATGGGGATTAAGGACTAGCTCGCCAAGACACATCCCCAGCTTGGGCACCATGTTCTTGACCGTGAATGCTTCCCAGGAACCAGGGGTGAAGACATCTTTCCACAGCTGGAGGATGAGCTTGGCGGAAGAATCGCTGGGATGCCTCGTCTGCAAGGCACGGGAGAGCTTGCTCTGGGTGGGGGAATAGAGAGGCTCCTGCCGTGCCTGCGTGGGGGCAGCCACGGGGGGATCCAAGAGTGGATGGGGACACTGTCTGTCAGCTGGTTCCAGTTTTCCACCTCCTTCTGCAGCTTGGGGAAGATGAGTTGGTCCAGTATGTTATCTAGAATCCACAGAGGAATAATGTGAACCCAGCTATCCAGAAAGTCCACCATTGGGTCACAGTTTCTTGGCTGCTACTGGGTGATAATATTTCGAACAAATCATCCAAACTTCCCATATCACCCTGTGAAAGGCATCTGCCGAAAGGTCCTGCCCCCCATGGGACAAGAGCTGGTCGTTCTCCAGGAGGCTTTTCCACCGATGATTTCGGTGGCATAGGTGCAATCTTTGAGGGGATCCCACTCCTTGAAGTACTCCTTCATGGGGGGATACACGATGGCCACAGCGAGGTCCATGTGGTCTGACATGGGTACTCGTCATAGTACTTGTCCTGGAGGGTTTCGAAGATGCGGGCGCACTCGTCCAAGTTGAGGGGGTTGCTGCAGTTGGGCTGCGTTCTCCGCTCGCACTCCTGCACCATCTCCAGGACCTTGCTGAGAATGGAGATACCCGCTCCTCGTGCTCCAGGACCTCAGACATCTTTTCCAGCTCATGGGAGAGGTTAACCACCATGTCCCGCTCATACTGTAGCTGCTGGTCGTTCTGGATGATCTGTTCTGTGAGGTCGTTGAGCAGCTGCAGATTGCGCTCCAGCTCAGGCAGCGCGTAGCCTGGGGCCTTGGCCTCTTTGCCAGGCTGTGGTGGCTGCTGGACTGCAGCGGAAGCCCAGCCAGGAACGTTGTGCTGTGGCTGATCTGACTGTAGCTGTAATAGACCTTCTGCTCCCGGCCTGCCATGTTTATGACCTTGACCTTGACCTCTGGGGAGTGGTGAGTTCTTGCTAATCCTGCCCTTGGCTTTCAATTCTTCCACTGTTTTGTATGAGTGCTTAGGCTTCTTCTTGCTTCCACATGGGTCTTTCCTCCACTGGCTCAGCTCCTTCTGAAACTCCTCTTCAGCTCCTTCTTCCGAGTCAACCACAGGGAAATCTTGCAGGGACTGAGTGGTACGCTCCGAACCATAAGGCCCCACAGCACCTTCGCCTTTTCTCTGTTTGGCTTCGATCGGGTTAATGACACCTTGTGCATTCTTCCCGAGCCCGGGTCCAGGGACGTAACCCATCTTCTGAAGTAGCTTCTGTCCGATTCCTTTCGTGTGTCTTTCCCAGCTGCCAAAGTCCATGAAAGACTTGGTTCCTCCTGCAAAACCCTTCTGACTGGGCTTAAAATTCCCACCCGTTTTTAACTTCTTTGGCCCAAAATCCTAGGGAAGTCATTCTCTTCGTCATCAGAATCTCCCGACTCTGCCTCCTCAGCTGCCCCTTTCCTCAGTCCTGCGCTGATGAAGTTGACCGGTGCAGAGTAGTTTGCCTCCAAAGCTAGGCCTCTGCTCACCCGAGTCACGCTCGGCCCACACCCCATAGGTGGCTTCTTCCTTGGTCTGCCAGGGGCGCTGCCGGTTGGGGTTGAACTCATTCTGGAGAGCCCAGTCAGTGATCTCAAAGTTTTCCCGCTCATCATTGTCATCATCTATGCGGCCTTCCCCGTCCCGGTACAAGTGGGACAGTGACATGGCCAGTTACTCTCCGAGGTGTCCAGGGTACATGAAAAAGGTTTCTAAGCCATTCTCTAAGAGGTAAAATTTTTGTTTGACATTAGTTAATATCATTTTCTTAAAGTTGTATGTTTGATTATAGAATATGGACTTGGATCTAAAAAAAGGGTTTGGCATATAGGGCGAGTCTGTTTTTCATACCTTCAAAAAAGAAGTTTGGGATTTAAATCTATGAATATTCTTTTAAATTGCCTAGGAGATCTGTGAGGAGGTCATATACTTCAGAAAAGTCTTCATAAAATTAAATAAAAGTACAAGAAATGTATTATATTTGGAATAAAAGATTAAAATGAACTTAGGGAGCCAATATATTTCAAAGTAACTTTTACAAAGCTTTGCATCTATGTATCTGAGCTAAATGAATTGTCCTTCTTCACACAATCTCTTATGCCACATCCCCACTGCGTTATTGTGAATCATTTCACTAAGGTAACTGCAACTGAAATTTCTTTAATTGTAAAAAAGAATATATACTCTTCTGTCTATAGGGGAATACAATGGTATTTGGGGGTTATGTAATCAGAGACATAACCCCAAAATAATATCTAATATCTTTTAGTTTAAAAATAACTCTTATATTTAAAAAATTAAAATACAAAGAAATTGTGAGTTTTATTGTGTTAGTTAACAGGCTTCTGTGGCACAATATTTTACATTGTTTAAATATCAAAATAATTCCACCACAATGAAAACCTGAAGATTTACATGTCTATTTTGTCTGCAAGACTTCAAAAAAAATAAGCTACCTTGGAACATTTTTATAGAAATGGAAAAACCAAAATATTACAATAATCTCATGTAGAAAAAATGCCCTCTTTTTTGCTCCTGGGAGACATTTTTCCAAATAATCAAATAATAGGAAAATATTTGCATTAATGGTTAAGAATTAATTGTATATATTTGCATTAATAGTTAAGAGTTAATTTCCTCTAACCACTTAAACAGAATCTTATTTCCATTATGAAATGCGGTTATTGGTTTGATATTCTATTAATCTGCCTTCACGTAAAATTCATTAATTAACTCCTGTGTACAGATTTTAAAACAGTCAGACTGTTGTTATCTGTGCTGTGTGAATCGGAAAGCCTGCCCTGTCTTGTAATCAATCGTCCTCTTCTATTTCCAACAATTCACTGTACCACATAATCAATATATGTCTTGACTATGGAACATGGGTAGGCCTCAGTAGTTTCTCTGTAGTTATGTAATTAAATTTATGATTTACATTTGAATTTCTTCTCAAGGACTTATCTATATGACTTTAAAAGCTATACATCCAATGTTGAGCAAAAAGCCATTTGCTCATTGCTCTGGAGAGAAATGAAAGGGATGTTGCATTTAAAGTGGGTTGGTGGGGTGTGGTGGCTCACACCTGTAATCTCACCATTCTGGGAGCCAAGGCAGCTGAATCACCAGAGCTCAGAAGTTGGAGAACAGCCTGAGCAAGATAAAAAACTCTGGTCTCTACTGAGGAAAACCCAGCTGGACGTTGTGGCGGTAGTCTCAGCTACTTGGGAGGTTGAGGCAAGAGAATCACTTGAGCCCAAGAGTTTGAGGTTGCTGTGAGCTATCAAGCCACCATACTCTACCGAGGGTGACAAAGTGAAACTGTCTCAAAAAGTAAGTAAATAAATAAATAAACAATTATAAAGTGCTCTGCTTAGTTGTTGGCTTTACATAAATATTAATGGTAGTCATAAAAAAATACTGGAATAATCAGACTCTGAGGTTATGATACTGTCTAACGCCTCTAATTTTAAAATCCTGGTTAACCTTTAACACTCATCAAAGTAAGTGGGGAGGTCTGGGTTCATGGATCTGAAAATATGTGCCTCAGATAAAAGACATGAGGGAATATGAACCACAAAAGAAGTGAAAATCATTGGGAAATTGCGTAAAGTCTAATGTTACTGCATAGAGGAAAGAGTCCTAAACCATGCTGACATCATTAGAACACCCTTCAAAGGTCATGAGGGTATACAGGACAGATAAAAGAGATAATTTATGCAAAGGAAAGTAAAGCAACACAAGTTGTTGCTTTTGGGGTCCAAGTGTGAGACTTCTGCATGAGACTGATGCTACTATCATTACTAACTATAACTTATCTCATGTGCACTTTTTCTTTTCTCTGACTCATTTTGGTCATTGCTGCCTGGTCAAACTTTTTAATACAAAGTTCAGTTGCAAAAACCATTCATTGCATTCCAGAACTTGTCCCCATCACTAAAATTCTCATCCATAGTGTGTGCCATTTTTTATCAGGTGACCTCAGCTTGCCTCTGCAATGGTTTTCAACCTCATACCCTGCATGCAGACTACAGTCCACTTAAAATAAACTCCTTCTATTTCAAAGTAATTACATCAATCTTTTTGTTCTTTACTCATTTATTTACTGACATTCATTTTGCCTGAAAAATCTTGTAGTGTTCAAATTGTGCATGGCACTGTACTGTTTCTCAGGAATACATAATCACATTGCTTGCTTTCCATGGGATTTATAGTATACTGGGTGAAGAAATAATATTCATAAATTATAATATCATATATACAGCAGTCCCCAGGTTACAAATGAGATAAGTTCTATCGGTTTGATCTTGAGTTCAATTTATATGTAAGTTGGAACACTATATTTATCTATTATTTGTACTAGCTTCTTTTTGTAAATAGATGTCATAGATCAATCAGATTCTTGTAACCTGCTGACTGCCACCTGTAATAAATGTAGAAATAAAGATAAGTTAATATTAACTTCAAAGATGATCATCTAAAATCAGATTCAGACAGTCAAGAAGGCTGTCATAGAGGTCAGAGATGAGTGTGCCTATATGGTAATTAGAATCTAGCTAAGTGAAAAGGGAGGGTGGAATGACATTTCAGGTAAAGAGATACTTTGTGTAGAGTACAATATGATCTTATTGGAAGCTGATGATATATACATGTTTCATTTATATGTGAATATTAATGAGTAAGTTATCCAAGTACCATGTACTATAAGAAATGTGATTTTGGAGTCTTCTACCTATAAGATCATTTCATCTTATATTATTTAATTATTGCTTTCAAATTGTGCATAGCAGAAATAATTTTACTTATTTCTTTGCAATTTGCATGACTTTTATTTATTTATTAGCCTGATTGGGCTAGGAATGGGAACTTCCATTCCTATGTTAAATAGAAATGTAAGAGTGAGCATCCTTACCTTTTTTCTGATATTGGAGAAAAAGTGTTCATTTTTCACTTTTGACTCTGAGGTTAGCTGTGGGATTTTGTAGGTAACCTTTATAAAGTTGAGGTAAACTGTACCTATTTTTGGAGTGTTCTTATCATGAAAGAGGCTTGAATTTTTTCAAAAGCTGTTTGTGCACCTGTTGAGACCATCATGTGCTTTTTACCCTTCATTCTGATAATGTGGCACATCACTCACATGAAGAGTTGTTATTCAACAGGTGTGAAGTTTCATTTATGCAAGGTGAGTTAAGTTCTAGAAATCTGCTGTACATTATTGTGCAAATAGGTCCAAATGCTATATTGTGTACCTAAAATTTCATTAAATGTTCCTGCCAAAACAAAAGCAACAATTACAACAACAAAGGGGCAGGTGGAATCTTTCAGAAGTGATAGATATGTTCATAGCTTGATTGTGGTGATGACTTCATGGCTGTGTACATATGTCAAAAAATAATAGAAGTGTGTATTTTAAAAATGCACAGTTTCTCATAATTTATACCTCAAAAGAGATATTTTTAAAAGTCTGAACATTAATTCCTAAAGACCCGTCTTTGAGGGACCTTAACTGAGGAGGTTGAAGATTAGATTGACATTTATGAAAGTATTTTGTAAGAAATATACAGTATTCTGTATTAGATATTCAGTATTAGAAAAAAAGTACAAAACTGATAGAGGGTGGAGTGAGTCAGGGTAATTAGTATGTTAGGAGAAAATACATAGAAGCCAAAATTAAGGCAAGGTTGTAGAATGAAAGTTTTGTTTAAAGTAGAACAAAAATTATTGAATAGATGCAACAAGATTTTGTGGCTTATTAGATATAATGGGTAATGTGTGTAATTTAGAAGATGGCTAGTGTTATTTACAGGTGAAAGTTGCTCAGGCCGTGAGATGCTGACTCAAAATATCTGGTACACATTTGATAATATAATCAAGTTTTGTACATTTATAAGTTTCAAGGACGTATCCTAAGTAACGAGAGTTATATATTTAAAATGACAATCAGTTGAAGTTACATTTTTTTCATTTATAGACAAAGTTCGCATAGTTTAAAAAAAAAAAGCAAAATTTTATGCAATGTAAAATTTAACCTCAGTTGTTAGCCAAACAAATGGATAAGGTTTTCAACAATTCTATAAAATTGTTCTTTTTTAGTGATCCAAAATAGTTATCTTTTTCTATTGCTAAATATCTATTTCTTAGCATTCACAGCTAAAACTTTGAGCATTTCTACAAAATATTCCTAACTTAGTAACAGCTTATTTTTTCACATTGGACTAACTAGAGTGTTACTACAGCTATACGAATAATAACGCTTTATATAATAACATTAACAAAGAGCAGTAGTGTTGTCTCAATAAGGTTAAGTAAATGGAATTGATAATATAATTAATGTTTTTAATATTTTTTAATTTATTCTTTTACATAAAGTAATTTATTCACTATAGTAAGGGTGGGTAAAACACTTGTGGCTTGGGGCCAAATCTAACTCTGACTTTCTGTTTACCTACTTCTTTTTGACACAGCACAGGTGAGTTGTAACTGAGAACATCTAACCTGTGAAGCCTAAAATATGTATAATCTGTCCACAGAAAAAAGTATTTTCATCCCTACAATATAGAATTATAAATGGTCTATTTCATATGTAGGTAAATATTCCCATGGAGTTTTAATTTTTGTGGGGCACTCACAGGATAGAGAACGTCTACGAAACGTCTACGTCAACTTACGAAAACCCTAATCCACACAGATTTCATGTTTGTACTGGGTGGAATGGTGTCTCCCAAAAACTCGTACCCACCCAGAACCTGTGACTGTGACATTATTTAGGAGTAAGGTCTTTGCAGATATAATCAAGTTAAGATATAGGCATATTGAAATAGGGCAGCCACAACATTCATTATTGTATTTAAGACATTGTATATTGGATTATTGCCGGTGGACATGTGGGTACTTAAGGGAAGAATCATATCGTGATGTGCTTGCATTGCTAGAAATAATGATTTAATAAGCTTAAAACCATTTTTCAATTGTTTATTATCAGTAGGTTAGGAATTGAATTAAGGAAATGATTGAAGATAATGGGCTAAAGGGAACAGAGACAGGAGAGAAATGGATCAGAGGAAAACAGGTGCATTCAGACTGCAGAACAATACTGGAGCTCCAATTCTGTTGCAAAGTTACAGCCAGAAGCCTGGTTTTTCAAATGGAGAAACTGTCTTTCCAGAGCTCACCCGCCAAAAGGAAAGAAAATATGACTAATTCTCAAATAAATTGGATTCAATTTTGACCAAAGTACATTCCTTAAACATTAATTTTTAATTCAACTTGTCAATATGTTGTTTAGGATATTGCATCCTCACTTATAAGTGAAATACGTTTGTAATTTCCCTTTATAACTATATTTTCTCCAATTTCAATATCAGGTGTATCCAGATCAAGTAGAATGATTTTGAAATATTTCTTCTTTTTCTATTGTCTATAAGATTTAGCATGATCTGTTTTTTGAAACTCTCTTTTATTTTTATTTATATAATATTAGTTGTCTATTTGAGACTTTGAAAAAAAAATAAGAAGTTAACTGATGACTTCATACTAAGCCTCAGAGTCAAAGCATTCTATAATAGACACACTCTTATTTGACAATGTGAATGTTACTTTCTTGGCATTATTATTACTAATACTGCTTACTATTTCAATGCAGTAATTATCTGTTTTCTTTTCTGAATGTATTTGTCTTCATTCATTCTTTATGTAGTTTTGTTTCAAGTCCTTATCTTAAACATTGTTATTGCTATTAAATTTTAAGCCTTTTAAATTCTATGAAGGCAAAAAATGGAAACCTAATAAACACATGTATATATGAAAATAAAAAAACATTAAACAAAGAAAAATGATACAGTGTTTTAAATCATTTTAATAAAATGTTTAAATATACTTGAAATATTGAACTTAAAAAAAATTTCCAGACTTAAAGTAGATAGTAAATAGTTATTAGTATTATAGTGGAAGCCTTTTACTCTAAATAGGCTTTTACCATATGGCAACTTTACAAAATACATAAATATATTATTCTCTTTTAGTAAAATAAATTGTATTGCCTTTTAATTATCAATTATGACTTAGTAGGTCAATATATTCTTCAAAGATAAGATAGGATAAATGAATGTTTATCTTAATTTTCATTTAATAAAAGACCAATCATTGTTATGATTCTTAAGAGCATACAAATTAAAGTTATGATGAAAAGTGTGGCTTAATTTCTTCCTTTTATTACTATCTTTGCTAATTTTATAACCATTAAATCATGTAAAGCAATTATTGCCAATCATTACAACCCAAGAGCAATAACTGTTTTATTTGTTAATTAAATACTTATTTAGAGCACTTTATTTTGAGTGTTAACAAATACTAATTCCATGCTAGGAATAAAAAAACTTATTTGTAATTCAGAAGGACAGCTTGGATATCTAAACCATGAGAAATATAGAAATAAATTTTGGCAAAAATACATAAGCAAAGAAAGACATAAGAGCATGAATAACTATGAGTGACTTAGTACTCATTTTTCTTTTTTTGGTAGCAATTTATTATCTTCACTTACCTATAAGATTTCCTGCTACATTCCAGAATGTTCTACATATTTTAGTACTATAAATAACCAGTGAACGTGTTCTACCACTATGTAACTTGTAGATCTTACTGCCTTTTCCAGAACCCAAAACAACATTTATTAAATTTGCTAAGCAATTATATTTACTCGTGATAATTTCAATTCCACAGTGAGAGTAAGCACAGGTGTGAGTAGCAGTTATATCCTTCATCCACAAAGCCCCTGCTGTACATAAAGCATCTACTGGTAATTTCGTTTAATTCACTTAATTGCTTGGGGCAGCCTGAGCCTCTCTTTTCTCATAATTTGAAGCTTTCTGTTATGTTTCATAGAAAACAGAATAGTCTGAAGAGGGGCCTCTTATAATTAGAAGAATTGAAATATAAGCACACTTGTGTCTAATGCGGACTTGGAGTCAATCTTGAAGAATTTACACGTGTATCTATGCCATATAAACAATTTGAGAAACTCTAATAGCCTAAAATCGGGGGGGAGGGAAAAAATAAAGGAGAAGAAATGCCAAATTAAGCAGACGACTGCTGTTCTTAAAAAGATTATGAAGCTTACTGTTAATGTAATAATCCGAAAATTCAAAGCAATCTTATGACAAAAAAATCTTGTTTTTTTCCCTTGTTTTAAGATTTAAAAATCATATATTTCAAATGCCCAGTTATGAATGTATATTCTGGTGTTGTTAAGATTCCTGGAGCAAAACATATTGTGTTTTTTCCTCCTGGTCCTTACTGCATTCTGCATCATCTAACTAAGCGTAAGGGACCAGAGGGCCTATGCTCAGTTTTCGATGCATGCATTTTAAATAAATGAGTGACTTACTGGATGAATAGTCATTTCAGTACCTTTAGAATATTGAAGAGATGATCACTAATAGTTCTTGCAGTGTAATACTTTAGCTTTAAGCCTTCTAATTACATAATTATTTAATGAGTTTGGTTTATCTCACATGTACAGCATAACAGAAGTGTAAATTAATATTTTAAGGTGTTCAGTGGAATGAAACTCTTAACATATTCTGCAAAAAAATTGTTTGCAACATAATAGAAAAAGACGTTTGCTTTTGGAAAGCTCGATTGTTATGGTAGGTAAAATACTATTACTGAGGAAACAAGTTCCCCTAAAATAAAGCAGAGGCTACCGAGTCTGACATCTAACTTGCACCTGCACGAGTTTTTGATTCATTAATCTTCATCACTCTCAGCAACACTGTGGGTATTGTGTAAAAATTAAGTGAGGAAACCAGCACTGGTTAATGCAATAGCAAACATCATTTTAATAAAATCATTTTTCTTGTCCTTTTTACATTTTTAACTGATTATATTTAGATGATGGGAATGTATTTACCAGGAAACTGTGCATGACTAGAAATACCACCTACATCATTGTTGAAATAGTGGAAAAATCACCCATGTCCCATAAATAAGATGCTCTTCTATTAATTCAAATATGTTGTTAAGATTTTGGAGATTATTGAACCCCTGGAGAAACTTCTTGCCCACAAAACTACATAAAGATTACAAAAACTTCATGTTAGTTTGGGAGTATGGCTTTAGAGAATTCCTCCAGCTCTCTTTAACAGTTGATAGATTCTGAGAAAAGATGTCTTTTTGCAGCAGTTATTTCTTGAACAAAGGTACTTATCACTTTGGTGTCTCTGGTATACTGTTATTGCATATATAGGCTTCACTTTTTTGGACTTTCCTCAAAAAAGATGGCACTTTGGCATGCTAGATAATTTGAACTAAAGCAGACTAGGGGTCCCCAGAAGTATGACTCTCTAAATTTCTCCTGCTTTCCTTCCTCTGATTCATAGAAACCAGAATTTGTCTACTGGAAGGCAACACATAAAACCCTTCTTTCCCAAAGCAAGCTAAAAAACCAAAACAGCCCATACACAACTTCTCCCTTGGATAACCTCACTCCAGAGAGTCCTGCTCCATACCTGGGAGGGAAGGATGCTATGAAGAGAAGCCAAGAAGAATCTGAACAAAAATGACTTTCTAGGTGTCATTTCTTTATTACTATATTAATAAATCTAGTGACTTCTAACCATTTGATCATATGTTTTGTCCAATCTCATTCCTACATGGCTGTCCATTCTTCATGGAGTATAAGCACAAAAACAGACACTTTCCCCGAGGTCTTTGGGTCTTTCTTTTGGAAGCCTCTTATGTCATGTAAAACTTTGGTTAAATAAATCTGTTATGCTTTTCTCTTGTTAATCTGTCCTACCCTGCTTAGATAATTTCTTTTGACATGCTTAGCACACAGCTATAAAAGACTCGTTCCTCTCCAAATTGACATCGAAAACAAAAAGGTATAATGAATATGTACTGTTAAATAATTTTCACCTATCTTATTAAATATTATTATAGTAATTTTTCTTTTGAATATACCACAAATAATTATCTATTATTTAATTGTTATATATTAAGTTTAATTTAATTGCTTTATATTTCTGTAAATAAGTGTACAAATCTCTGATTATTCTCTTAGAATAAATTTTTAGTGTGAAAAGTACTTGGCTAAAAAATTTGAATGTATTAATATCCTTGATACACAATAAGTTGTTTTGTAGAAAATAGTATAATTTATACTTGCCAATGATTTGCAACTTGGAGCTCAGGATACATCTTCCCCAAATATAACTGTAATAGTGCAGAATATGTCCCCCAAAATAAGCTTCTCAGGTATTTCTAGCTTGTTATTCTGTGAGAGGAAACATAGGAACAGCCCTAAAAAGCTGCCCGTTTTTAGTCTGTAAGGGACAGCTACATTACCAAAAGTGTCTATAACTCTTTATCTGAATAACAAGACAACAGTTATTCACAATACTTTTTCTCAATTTGCCATCCCCAAACTTGTCACCCCCTAGATGTCCCAAGCACCATTTTTTGTCTGTAGTTGAAGATCATTTGATTCTTTATAGCACCTCATATTTTTGCGTGAGTGCTGAGTTTGGAACTAGAAAGGAGTGTAAAGAGCCAAAATAATCTTAAGCAAAAAGAACAAATCTAGAGGAATCCCATTACCAGGCTTCAGACTGTACTACAAGGCTATGGCACCAAAACAACATGCTACTGGTATAAATTTGGGATATAGACTAATGGAACAGAACAGAGAACACAGAAGTAAAACACTTCATGTGCAGCCAACAACATACACTGGGTAACAGAAACCTTATTCAATAAATAGTGCTGAGGCGAGTGCCTCTGGCTAGCCACATGCTAAGAATGAAATAGGATCTGTATTTCTCACCAGTCACTAAAATTAATTCAAAGGGATAAAAGAATTAAATGTAAGGCATGATGCCATAAGAATCTCAGAGAAGTGTTGGAAAAACTCTTCTATATATCAGCATAAACAAGTAATTCATGAAAAAGACTCCAAGTATAATCACAGCAACAACAAAAAATAAATAAATGGGACTTGATTAAATTAAGAAATTTTTGGACGGCTATGGAAACAATCAATAGAGCAAACAGACTGGAATAAATTATTCACAAATTGTAAATCTGATGAAGGGGTAATAATCAGAATCTACAAAAACTCAAGCAAATCAATAAGAACAAAATATCAACTCAATTAAAAAGTGAGCAAAAGACACGAACAGAAACTTTTCAAAAGAAGGTAGACAAATGGCTAACAACCATATAAAAAAGTGTTCCATGTCTAATCATCGAGGAAATGCAAATTAAAACCACAATGAAATATAACTTTATCCTAGTTAGAATGACTTTTATTAAAAATTCAAAAAAGCTGTAGATGTTTACGTGGATGCAGAGAGAAAAGAACAAGTAGGGCAGCACCTGTAGTTCAAGGAGTAGGGCACTAGCCCCAAATACTGGAGATGCTGGGTTCAAACCCAGCCCGGGGCCAAAAATTTCAACAAAAGAAAAAAAAAAAAAGAAAAAGAAAAGAACAATTGCTAATTCAACTGGCAATTAGTATAATCTTTACAGAAAAAAGTATGGAGGTTTCTCAAGAACTAAGAGTAGACCTACTATTTGATTGAGCAATCCCATTACTAGGTATTTACCCAAAAGAAAAGAAGTCATTTTATTAAAGAACCACCTGTACTTGAGGGTTTACTGCAGCACAAATCACAATTGCAAAATTGTAGAATCAACCCTAGTATCCATCAATTTATGAATAAATTAACAAACTGTGGCTGTGTATGACATGGAATACCGCCCTGTAATGGGAAAGGATGCACTGAGGCCTTTTGCAACAACATGAATGGGACTGGAGACCATTACCCTAAGTAAAGTATATATTGAATATAAAAACAAACACCACATTTGCTCACTATTAAATCAGAGCTAACTGGTGAGCACACATGCACACAGAGGGAAGTACAAATTAATGGAAATCAAGCAAAGGAGACAAGGGAAGAGGCAATGGGCAATGCCTACCTTATGGGAATAATGAACCCTGTCTGAGTGATGGGCACGCTTATAATCCTGACTCAAGCATAACAAAGTTGATAACCATAACCATTTGTACCCCCATGATATTTTGAAATAAAAACAATTATTATTTTTACAAATGTGTCTTCAAATGTTGCACAAATTAGAAAGTTATACTACAAAGTAAAATAAGAAAAAAAAAAAAACAAACAGCCAATGCTGACTTAGTTCTGGACACATTCCCAGAAACCTTTGACTTGTGGGATCTGGGTGTCCAGCCAGACTCTAGTTACAGGCTGATGTGTTGTCCTCTTAGCTTACAAATACCTTTCTGAGATCCTAACCCCAGGTTTGGCATTATAAGAGGAGTTAGTGGTATATTTAGAATTAACATATTGCAGCTTCTGTTTTCATGTAGTTTACAATTTAGTAGAGGTGGTAAGATATGCATATAAGTGCTTTGAAGAACCAGATCTACGGATGTTATATATAGATATGTATTTCTTGATAAGTTTAACAAGCTAATTTTTGTTGCTATTTTTCTCTTAACTCATTAGTTTTCCTTTCACTTTTTCTAAATACTTCACTAAGCTTCATAGAAATTGCTTTTCTGTGAATATTCTATTGCTCCTCTGAAAACATTCTGCTGTCTATTTACATGTTTCATCCTTTCTTTCAGTTAATGTACTGAACACTATCTACCATTCACTCTCAAGGTGAACTTTCTGCATTCATTACTAAAAAGTGACAACACACCAGTGTTCAATTCCTCTAGGTTATAAAAGACACGGATATTGTGCTATTTTGATGTAAATGTATTATGCCCCTTGGCAAAAACGCGTGCTTTCTTCTTCCCCCAAGAAGACTGCTGCCAATGTGTTGTGGTTTTATTTTTGCTTTTTAAAAAAATGTATTCTCAGCCTTCAGGCCATATTGAAATATGCTAATGAATAATGTTCTGATATCATGTTGTTTTTGTTTTCTTCACTTAATAACTTTCAATAATATTATGAAGTAATTCTATTAATTTATGCTTAAAAAAACTGGCACTATTGATGTATTTCAGCCCTTCCATCACCAAGGTTCCAGTGAAATTTATCATAATGCCTGCAGTATGAAACTAGTTTATGATTAATATGAAGCTTATTTAAAATTATATCCCATGAGCTAAGTTATGTAAGATCTCATGGACTCCTCGGATAAAGAGGAGATATTAGCAATGGGCAGAAAGATAAGGAAAAAGTGAATTTGAAGGGAGAAACCAAAACCAGACAGCCTGGCTCTTCCTGTGCTAAGGAGAAACTGACCCTAGGTATAAGGCAAAGAACTTGAAAAGAAACTTCTCTGAAGAAGACAAGCGCACGGCCTACAGACACATGAAAAAAATGCTCCTCATCCTTAATCATCAGAGAAATGCAAATCAAAACTACTTTGAGATATCATCTAACTCCAGTAAGATTAGCCCACATAACAAAATCCCAAAACCAGAGATGTTGGCATGGATGTGAAGAAAAGGGAACACTTCTACACTGCAGGTGGAAATGCACACTAATATGTGCCTTTTGGAAAGATGTTTGGAGAACACTTATGGATCTAAAAATAGACCTGCCATTTGATCCTACAATTACTCTACTAGGTGTATAGAAGACCAAAATCACATTTTAACAAAGATATTTGTGCCAGAATGTTTATTGCAGCCTAATTCATAATTGCTACGTCATGGAAGAAGCCCAAGTGCCCATCAACCCATGAATGGATTAATAAATTGTGGTATATGTACACCAGTGACTATTATGTAGCCTTAAAGAAAGATGGAGACTTTACCTCTTTCATATTTATATAGATGGAGCTGGAACATATTCTTCTTAGCAAAGTATCTCAAGAATGGAAGAAAAAGTATCCAATGCACTCAGCCCTAATATGAAATTAACTTATAGCTTTCATATGAAGGCTATAACCCAGTTATAGCACAAGAATATGGAGAAAAGGGCAAGGCAGAGGAGGGGTGGGGGAGGATGGGTGGAGGAAGGATAATTGGTGGGATCACACCTATGGACCGTCTTAGAAGGGTACAGGTGAAACTTACTAAATGCAGAATATAAAGGTCTTAACACAATAACTAAGAAATTGCCATGAAGTCTATGTTAACCAGTTCAATGAAAATATTTCAGATTGTATATGAAACCAGCACATTGTACCCCATGCTTGCGTTAATATACACAGCTGTGATTTAATAAAAAAAAAGGGGGGGGAATCCAAGAAAATATGTGATCTGGTGACTTTTCTCTTTTTCCTGCCAAGTAAAGAATGATATTAGCTCCTTCCATATATAAAGGGAAGAATCAAGCTGAACAAAAACCAGATGGAATGTTAATGATCGCAATGTCAAGACCTCTTTTGAATAATCTCTCCAAAAAGGGGGGAAAACATCCCCAAACCAAGAGAATACACATTTATAATTTTTCTACCATTTTTAGAGCTGAACTAATGCCTACTCAAAGTAGCAATTCATGAACTCTAAACTAAAATCTCTCTCATATTATATGAAAATAAAATATTAAAAAGATAAATCTTGCATTTTCTGTAGCAGATCTAGATCTCTAGTGAAATCATCTGAAAAGACTTAAATATTAAGAAAAAAGACTTTCTAGGAAGAAATTTTACTGTGTCATAGTAAATAGATATTTTGGATGACAATATTAATTCATAAAATCATTTTGAAAATCCTTAAATTCATTTGTTTATAAAGTAATTCCATAAAAGTACAACTTAAAGTAAAAATGTCAATTTAAAGTACTTTGAACTATTTTGTTTGGTAGAATTTAGAAATTAAAGGTGCACATTTATTTCCACTCTCCTTGGCTAGGATTTAGGCTGCGCTTGGCTTTTCTATCCCAACTACTGTTCCGCCTGAGAGGAATTATCCTGCAAATTGCATATGCCTGCCTCATGCATACATTACACAGGGAAGGCACCTGCTTGTTTCAAACAATACAGTCATACACCACACAAGGACATTTTTTGTCAATGACAGAACACTCATATGACAGCAACCCCAGAAAATGGTAATATTGTAATTTTTTTTTTTTTTTTTTGAGATAGAGCCTCAAGCTGTCACCCTGGATAGAGTGCTATGGCATCATAGCTCACAGCAACCTCCAATTCCTGGGCTCAAGCGAGTCTCCTGCCTCTGCCTCCCAACTAGCTGGGACTACAGGCACCCACCACAACGCCCGGCCGTTTTTTGGTTGCAGCTGTCATTGTTGTTTCCCGGGCCCGGGGGCTGGATTTGAACCCACCAGCTCATGTGTACATGGCTGGCGCCTTAGCCCATTCAGCCACAGGCGCCAAGCCGAATATTGTAATTTTTCTGCACGTTTTTCATGTTAGATGTACAAACACTGACCATTGTGTTAAAAGAGCCTTCAGTATTCAGAAAGGTAACAAGCAGTACAGGTTTGTAGCCTGGGAGCAATACACTATCCCATATAGCCTAGGGAGGATAGTAAGTTACACTATCCAGGTTGAAGGAAGGACACTCCATGAGGGTCCCAGAATAACTAAATCACCTAAAAGCATTTCTCAGACGGCATCCTGTTCAATGAGGGAGGGATGAGTGTACGTCTAGAGTGTTCTTTAAGCTTCTGCACAGCCCCTCATGTATGTGATAGTACCAGAGAGCGCATTATGTCATTACTAGTTTCTTCTTGGCTTTCTTTTGTAAAACACTACAAGGCCAAAAACAAAAACAATTTTTAATATATAGTTACAAATACTCCCTGTGTAGCCTGGGTGCAGTGGCTCATGCCTATAATCCTAGCACTTTGAGAGGCTGAGGCAGAAGGGTTGCCTGAGCTCATGAGTTCCAGACCAGCCTGAACAAACACTCTAAAAATGCCCTGTCTCTACTAAAAAAAAGAAAAATGGAGGCAAGAGGATCGCTTGGGCCCAAGTTGGAGGTTGCTGTGAGCTATGATGCCAAGGCACTGTGCCCAGGGTGACAACTTGAGACTCTATCTCAAAAAAAAAAAAAAAAAATTCCCTGTATAAGATCTATAGTCAGAGAAATGTGCAGAAGTTCCAAACAAATAAAACTTTAAAGAATACAGCCCATTTGGGGGTCACGTTAGTGGAACATTGTGTATTTCAGGAAAACAACATAGGAGAAAGGAAGTTCTCCCAGTGGGAGTGATTTTCATTGATGATGCCGTTAATGACCTTCCAGTGAGTAACACTAATGATTTTGGGAGTAAGTCCTTGGTTTGCTCAAAGATAAAAGCCAATGATCCCTCAGAGACTTGGACTCAGCAGAGAGGAGTTAGACTTCCAAACAGCTGAGAGGCCAGAATGTGTCCAAAGTCAGACTGTGAACTTGGAGTAAGACTGTAAGAGAAAAAGATTGGAAGTCCTTGTGTCTTGGTGACCATTATATCACAGAGCTCACATTTGGTATGAGAGATGACACGCACGCATTCACAAATCACATGTGACACACAGAAACACCTTCATAAAAAAGCTGGAGACACCCCCTCTGCCAGACCAGTGTCTCCCCACTTTTGTTTTTAGTTCCTCCCTTCTTGGAGCCTTCCTGAACATTCTTTTACCAGATGATCATCTTCCATCAAATTGAAGTGCCACCTTCATACTACGTACCTATTACTACACACACTTCTATACTTAACCCATGAAAGGAAGACGTTGTCGTGCGTCCTCCATAGCCAGTGTTTGGACCCAGGGGGCAGGGGTAAGATTATCCCAATTTCAAATGTGTTTCTTGAAAGAAAAAACAATTAGTTCATAAAGAAACATTTTTTTCTTTAGATTCTATATAATCACTATCCCACTTACTTTTTCTTGGTTAAGGATAACTTTCATTAATGGTGTATTTCTCAAAAATATAATTTCTAATTAAATGCAATATAGACATATAATTAATTAGAAATATAATTTCTAATTAAATGCAAATTCAAATACTTGTGTATTGAAAACTGGTAATTCTCTGCTGGTAGCCCGGACTCTTTCTAGGTGTGTGTATTTGAGTGAATACTGAACATCTCTACCTGAAGAACCATCAGTTGCCTACCTTATGATAACGTGTACACTATAATTCTCCTTTCATACAAAATTGAACTTTATCAAAACTGTCTCCTCTCCCTTGTCGGCCTTTATTTCTCCTTTAACGTCTATTTACTGCAGGTTTATAGTTTCTTATATTTATTATGATTTCCTGTATTTACTTTTTCTTCAAAATTTACTCTATACCTCTGTTAAGTCATCTCTCATCCTCTCATATCTATACTATTGAATTATTCTAATGTTTTCTCTCTGTGCCAAGCTTGAGTACACCAGCTCCATCATCTTCACTGCTTCTTGGCTAATCTCACTGAAACAGAATTTTATTAATATGGTTCCTCTCTTTTAAAATGATTCCTCATTCCTCAAGAAATAATGGACATGTATAGTTGGACATATTTAGACGTGACACTGGTCTGATATATCCAGACCTACATTTACCCACTTCTAGCCAATTTTAAAGTCATATTGTATTAATTAGGTATACTTATTTCTGTGATTAGTCCATGTGGTTATACTTTCCTGGGGCTTCGAACATGACTACTGACCCCTTGTGGTCTCCTTGAGTCAAACTCCTCAACCTTCAAAATCCAATTCATGTCTCTACTTCTGTAGAACCTTCCTAGAGTTAAACACTCACGTCCAATTATGCCACTTTACTATTAAAAAGTTATTTTCACTGAACAGTTATAAAAATTGGCAATATTTTTATTTATTCATCTTCCGTTATGCGTGAAAATAATAATTTAAATCTTTTCCAATCTACATCAAGTGTTCCCACTCATATACTCTATATATGGAAGAATGCATGCATGAATGGTCTATCATTAAATAAATTAAAAAAGTTAGGAAAACAAAATATTATCTAAAAGAAGGAACTTACTAAAATAGATTAAATACCAAAAAGTCACTAAATTCATCAAATAAAATTATTCCTGTACCAGTAAATTTCAAAGTGATAATAATTTTTCCCTCTATAAGTTAGTAGTATAGTCTCTGGGCTTTTAAAAGCAAAAAAAAAAAAGCAAAGTATTCTACTCAATGATGAACCAATTATGTTTTCCTAATGAGCAACATAGTAACCTTGTAAATGTTTCAAACCATAAGCCAATGAGCCATTTCACAAAATTTAACAGTGTGTTTGCAAGTTTTCCATATCCTTTTATCATACGCTTAACACTAATGAAAACAAATTTCTTAAAAAATGAAGTCCCCAAAGAAGTATTTCAAATATTCAAGCAAAATCAAAGTATTTTCTATTTTACAGTCAATTTTAGTATCTCATGTCATCCTAAAGATAAATGAGCCAATTTTCTTTAAAATCTATTATTAATCCCACCAATTATACATAAAATACCAAAATATCTGCTGTCATGCATTATCTATTTAAATTAGAATAAGTAACTCCCTCAACAGAAAGAATGTGTTTTATTTTTTTGCTTGAAAATTTTCGCTAGAGTACTTGGACCCAAGGATTTTTTTTTTCCCTCTTAGCCAAAGTCTAAACCTATTTCCCATCAAAGCCTCATTTTGATAGTTATGAGACATTTTGATTCTTCTTTGAAAAATGTGTTCAATGCCTGTCAAATCTCTAAAGCTTTAGTCTGATGTGGGTTGTAAAAAAAAAAAAAAAACAGAATCTGTAGGTGTATAGATGAATCTGTAGGTGTATAGATGAATCTGTAGGTGTATAGATGAATCTGTAGGTGTACAGATGAATCTTTAGGTGTATAGATGAATCTGTAGGTGTATAGATGATTAATGGGAGCAGTCTGGACACTGTCTCTCAGAAGAGAGTGAGGGTAATGGCTTTTAGTATATGCAGCATATTATGGAGGAACCGGGAAATGTCACATCTTAAACAGATGGAGGTTAGTTTAGCTTTCTTTAACACTTATTCATGTGATGTGTCTTATTTAATTAAAGGAAAATAGAAAAGATAAATAGAAAGTAATTAGGTAAGATTTATAATAAATAAGTAATATTGGTTATAAGAGGTAAAGAAGAAAGCTACCATTAGTACCTCCCATACATATACTACTAGTAAATATATGTACATATATATCTCCATTGTTTTGCAAACCTAGAAAATGTAAGGTGCTTAACTGTTATGCATATCATATATTTTTCAGTCATCTTTGAATTCAGAACTAGGAGATAATTTATGAGAAAAGCAAAAACAATTATGTGAGTACACTGTGCCATTTCCAATCTAATTAGTTTGCTATGGTCTTTTCACTCAACCTGAGAAGCAAGCTTTTTCCTTTGCCAAATATCTAGTTCACAAATCAAGCATGGCTCTAATCATTCTCTATAATGCCATGACCCCCACAAAAACCATGTTTGGAGAGGTAGAATCTTTAAGAGATAAGAAGCAAAGAAAATGAACATGGGGTTTCAATTAAACTAGTGATTAACTCCTTTGTAGAGATTTAACGTCTCAATATTATTTATCCTCCCCATTTTGTCCTTCTTCACTTTTGCATGTTTGCTAAATTTTTATACCTTTTTTGTTGTTCTTTTCTTTTCTATTTTTAAAAGTTTATACAACAGAAGTGAATGTAAACAAATGTTAAGACCAAATTAAAAGCAAGTGGGAAAAACTCTGAGATGAATAAGCCATTAATTGAAATAGATGTAGATTCATTATTTTTGCATGCAAATCATATTTACCCCCAATATTCTTTCTGTTATGACCACATGTAAAACTTCTAAGCTGTAGTTTAGTTTAAAAATATTGAACCAGATGTGTTTTTTCTGAAACACCAGGGCTTACTTTATCCACTTTCACTATAAAAATAGTCTGCCTTAATATATAGCAACCCATCATGGGATGTATACTTGAGTATTATGTGGAAAGAGTTAACATAAATCCACAATGCATGTAAGTATAAAAATATTCCCAAAGAAAAACAGGAAGATTGCAAATAATTAGACAGTCCAGGGTTGATTTTCTTCTTGTACCAAACAATATAGATGATTTTTAAAATCTCCACAACAAATGTGAACAAAATCATGACGCAGAAGGAAAAAAAATGAAATAATTAAACAAACACATCTGCTAGTGACAGTAACATAACGTACCTTGAAGAAGCTGGGAGGAACTGTAGTCCAAAGACAATGGATGACTGAAATAAGGGAGTGAATTTCACATTAATAGTTATGCACAGAAATCATGTTTAGACTTTGAAATTTTAATAGGATAAATATGTAAAATATATAAACTAAAACACGTCAATACATTAACTCTTTATGTAGAAATTAATTTTCACTATTGATGACTTAATGCTTTAATTGCTTAAAGTTTTACACACTATTCAGTACTGAAATTCCTCGAATCGTGTCTGGAGCTATCACATAGCATCGATCTGGGGAACACTGAAGGATGATTTTAGAAATAGAGAAACAGAATCAACCACTGACTTTTAAACCAGATACATAAACAAATATCCAAAAAGTCATTTTAGTGATGTATTATCTCAGGCCCATAAGAATGGAATTATATCATCAAGCAAAAACAGATGGTGAGATGGTAGAGTCACCGACATCATGGTTGGATTTTCTGTAGAGATGAACTAAATTCTCTTCTGTAGTGTTACTCTTACCTAGTGAAACACATCTTTCGTATCATGACAACAAAATACTAAATCCATACAATTAACTCTTGTTTATGAATTCCATATATATAAATGATTTGGTGGTAAAGATTTGGACCATTATATAACTTTATCCATCTGGAGGAAATCCTTTTGTTAATTTCAAGTGAGTATTTCAGTTCCTACAGATTTTTTCTTTTGGCTAATTTATTTAAACATCGATTTCTATTAATGTTAGCTTGCCCCTAAAAAAAAAAAAAAAGTGATTATGAGGTATTTAAGCAGGACATTCTGAAACTCAGGGTCTACTAGTAATGAAATAACTAAGAAAATGATTCCCCCTTTCTCTTGGTAGTCTGGCACTCAAAACTCCTGTTTTGCCAAGTGGTAATCAAAGCTTCCAACATTCAGAGCTGTGGATGACCAGTGAAAGGCATTTGTGTGCAAAAACATTAAATACAATAATTCAAGACATTGTGTTTATTTTATTTTATGTCACGATCACTTTTCTAATTAAATGGTATTCACAGATATGAGTGCACACAGTGAAAGCAAATATATTTTAAAAGCCTACTTTTTCATCTACTGTTTGCCTTCTTTTCATCAAGCTGGTCTCATGTCATATAAATGAAGTTTATTTTAGGTAGACAGTGTTCCCTTGCATTCCACCATCATCGCTCAAGATGGTAATTATTGTGGTGAACATTTGGGTCATTAGACTGGCTTACAGTTTAACAGATTGCTGTGAAATTGGATCTTATCCTTAAGCTCCAAGGTCTGTACAGCCCTGATAATTTTGAAAATGGTGTCTCCATTGTACCTAACCTCAGGAAATGAATAAATGGGTATTTTGGAGTCCTGGCTTTCTTTGTGCTTTTATATTGCTGAGGAAAAGGCTTTAAAATAGTTCATAGAATATGTCCAAGACTAACTCTGAAATATCTGGACAGGAGATGATTTCAGTGTTCCTGACAGTACACAACATGTGGATGTAAGGCAAAACATTTGTTTCAGTGGTGATTTTGTCTGTAAGTCATTAATATATTGGATTGACTTTCACCAGAACTTTGTCTATATGCTGGCATAATACTATATGTACTATTCTTTTAGGTTTAGTCTTCATGTTAAAAATGGCATTGATTAACTGAAAGTTCTAGGGCTTTTTTCTTGCCTATTTTAGATCATTCAAGTAGAAATATTTTCTATAAGTTAACAGTACCTATTCACTTAAAAAAATAATTGGGTTAACATTTTAGTGAAAATGCTTGCTTAGGTCACTCTGACTTTGTATATGCATAACTTTATGTCTTTTCAAAGTAGAGAAAAATGGAGATACAGTTGACATGAAGGGATGCCTGCCTAACTCATGGAAGTGTCCCATGAAAATATCACATCTGTGTTATCCACTCATTAGGGAACTACTCTTTCCCACTCCAACTTTGAGATTCTAACGTTAGAGAAGATTATAGTATCTGCTTCCATGCACCACCACTTTCGCTCCAAGTAATAGATACACCATCCTAGAACAGTCAATCAGAGTGCAACCCTGAGTTTTTTCCAAGGAATTGGGGAATAAAAAGGTTTCAATTCTGATGGAATATGTAGGAGCAATGAATCAATACTGCCAGTGTAACATGAAATAAACAGGAATTAGAATGAAGCTCCTGATCAGAGAGAGGAAAGGGGGAGATGGGAGTTGGAGATTCTGTTGAAGGCCTTCGAGTCCCTGTTTAAAATCTTTCCTGAGGTCAGATGCACAAATGCCTTTTCTGTTATTTGATTTTCAGTACTGATAAAAACTTCCTTTATTGCTGAGTTAATTAAAATTTGGTTTCTTCACTTTCAACGGATTAATACGTGCAAAATGGGGGCGAACATCGACAACATAATCACGTAAAACGTGATGAATAAAATTTAATTAAATAAAACTAAATTCAAAGTGCCTCCCTTACTCTAGCAAATGTATTGTTCTGGAGCTAAATTGATTTTTGGAATATCAGAGATCAACATAAAATGGTACGATCTTATCCAAGCTTTCTTTTTTTATGCTATAATTTCCCTAGATTTTACAAGAGGTGAAACATATCCACTTTGGAGTGGTTGCCTTCTGAGACTGCTTTTGGATTATATTCATCACTGTTTATGTAGAAATTTGAGGAAAGAGCAATACTGCATGCTATAAAATAGTTACAATAGAAAATAGTGTATTGTTACCAACATATAATATGATATAAATAACTTTTCTGTTTTTTTTTTAAGTTAATTACCAATAGTTCTTAAGTAAACTTTATGTACCAACAATTGTATAGTAATTTATCTCCTCAACATTAGTAAGAGGTAGATTCTATTAACTATGCCAATTTGTGGAAAAATAAATAATTTGACCAATATCACACTCTTAAAATTCAAATCTCATTCAGTATAAGGAAGTCCGTACTAACTTCTTTGGACAATGCTACACTGTAACTTTATAACTTTATTTTTATAACATTTTTTATAACTTTACTTTTTTCTCATGCAGTATATTCAATATATGTCATATGGATTCTAAATAATGAAAAGTTTAATTATGTGTTTAAAGATCATTACTGGAAGAGATATTTCTACAGAAGCTTGACTTTCTATAAATAATTACAATTATAACTATGAACATTATTTATTCCCTTTCAGGACAAGAAGACACTTATTATGTGATCTTATCTTTAATTTATCTTTATTATATTAGCATTGTTCATAGAAAGATGTATTTATCTATGTATATTTCACTCTTTAAATTGATAGGGCATTCCTAGAGAGAGGAAACCACATCTTATTAATTTTTATTTCCCACTAAGAGTTAGTGCAGTTTCTAGTAGTTAACATTCAATAAATGGTTGAAGTAAATTGTTCAAAATGAAAAAACAAATGTGTCATGTGGGAGGGTGGGGTGAGGGGCGGGTACCCAGTTTTTTATTCTTATAATGGAGGACTCTGTCAACCAAAGAGAATAGAGCAGGCTGAGGCCATCTGAAATTTCCAAATGTATAGTCCTCTTATCATTCTTTTCAGAATAGTTTTAAAAGATTCTTATATACAAAATAATTCAAATTTCTATCGCCAACATATTAATGCTCCTAGTCTTTTCACACTTTGATTCAACCTAGTATTTTCCATACTTATGTTAACTGCAGCACAAATTTCTGCTAGCTCATACAGTGAGAAATATGATAACTACTATGGAAGGACTTTCAGAGAAAATTATTTCATATATTGATTATATTCATTTATCATCATAATTTAAACAGAATTAATAATTATTAAGTAAATCAACAATTTCTCCTTCACACTTTTGTTTATTTTAGTCAGAAATTTCATAAATTTTTTTATTGTCTTTTTTTTTTGGAGATAGAGTCTCACTTTGTCACCCACAGTGAAGTGCAGTTGTGTCACAGCTCACAGCAACGTCCAGGTCTTGGGCTTAGACGAGTCTCTTGACTCAGCCTCCCTAAGTTTTTTCATTCTTATTCTTGAGGGTAAATATCATCAGGCTAATGTTTTCAAAAAGTACCTTATTTATGTTGTCAGTGATAGTTAATGATTTTTCAATTATTAAATTGAAAAGTGCTTTCATGTGTGGACATATGTATAGGGACATATGTATAAATATAAAGTGAATATTAAAAAGAAACTACTAACAAACATCTTTCAAATGTAAACTGACTTATTTTCAGTTTTACTTATTGGTAAAGGTATTTATTGTTATGTGGAATGTTGAAAAACATGTGAAAAGCTCTGACATTCCTTTTCCTTTTTTTTCTTTGCAATTTGTGTAGAGTTTTATTATGGAATTAGGTGGAGTGATTTTAGATAAATCAACAACATTGATACACAAATTTGCCATCTTACTTTTCATAATGAAAAGTACCCAATTGGAAAGGTTTTACTTCTGAAGTTAATTTAGAGGCACGATTTTGTTGTTGTGACTCTGACAACAATATCTTTAAGAATTTATATGTACATGGTAGTATTTTTCCATCAGAGAACATTTCATTTTAAAATTCACATATTTCCATAATTATTTTAATGTTGTTACAATCTAGGCCAGGCACAGACTGCTAGCATGCTGGGAGGCCGAGGCAGGTGGATTGCCTGAGCTCAAGAGTTCAAAACCAGGCTGAGCAAGAGCAAGACCCCGTCTCTAAAAAGTAGCTGGACGTTGTGGCAGGCACCAGTCATCACAGTTATTCAGGAGGCTGAGGCAAGATGATCTCCTGATCCCTTGAATTTGAGGTTGCTGTGAGCTGTGATGCCAAGGCACTCTACTGAGAGTAAGAAAGTGAGACTGTGTCTCAAAAAACAAAAAAGTTGTTAAAATCTCTTATACAATTTCATATATATGAATAGAAGTTATTGTGCATTTATATTATCAAGAATATTTAAAGGCAAGCAGCATGGATGATTGCCATTTATTGTTTTCCTTATAACATTTTGTGAAGGAATACTACTGCAAGGTAACTTTTTCATTTGCAAACTTTTCTCTATATTTACACATTTTTTTACAAACCACTGTCTAATAGGTAATGCCAATTGTAAAGAACATTGACTATATACACTTATTTAAATTACTGCAAAATCATTCTTCTTAGGGAATGGGGATGGTTAAGTTGAACTGACAGGAGTAGCTTTATAGGGTTGTTATATATTTTTTCCTATTCTCTGTTAAGCTTTCTTTGTATATTGTACACAGCTAAGAGTACTAGACTCTTCTGTTGCATTGGTAAAAGAGACGTGCAGCTCCCACTGATACACAACCTACATCTTCCACTTCTAGAGATGATTGGCATCATCATTGGTCAGCAGGTCATGGTTGTGCTTCCATAAACCATTAACAAGGTTCACCTTCCAACTCCTCATCTGATCAAAATTCACTTTAACAATTTCAGGGCATTGAGTGATAATTCCAGATGATCCTGTCTTAAAGGCATCCAAGGCAATTTTTGCTATCTTTGTCTATTTATAAATTCTACAAATATACGGAGAGTGACAAAAAAGCATATCCACATTTCCAGATAGGAAAAAAACTGTGTGAAATTTGCAACATTCAAGCCACGTTTGAATCCTACAACATTGTGCTCATCATGACTGGTATTCACGTTTTGTTATCAGTATAAATGAGCCATGTAATTCTAACACAGTGTTTTTTCTTTAATAAAATGGGTATACATTTTGTTGGCACTCTTTATATTTTAGTTGCAATTAAAGTATAGGAATACTCAACATATTTTGCATAAAGAATCATGCATGTATATTTGTGTGTGATATATATATATACATATATATATAGAGAGAGGTATTTCCTTTTTACTATCTTTTCAGCAACTGCCAGATTTGAAGGACTGATATTCATTTATTGGACTCCTAAGTTCACCTGGACTTGACTGAGCACAGAAGTTTGGGTCATTGTGAAGACAGAACAAAACACAAATTTAAAAACAAAACCTGACCATAATAAAATTACATAAAAGTCTAGCTGTGAGTTAATCACCTTGGGAAGAGGACAGAAATTCCAGGAAAGAAGATTTTGAAAAACATGAATGCTTTGACACTGTTTCAAAAGATAGAATCTTTTCAGGTAAGCAACATGGGCAAGATTTTCCAGGTAAAGTGAATTCCCCAGGCTAAAAGTAAAAAAAAAAGTTATTAGTTGACTGTTTTTAGATCACAGTGTGTTAGAGAAGCAGTTAGAGATGAGGCTAGAGGGGTGAGCTGAGAAAGGAATGTGGCAATAAAAAGAATGTTGAGGAATCTGAAATTCTTACTTTGGGAAAACAAGAGTCATTAGCATGTTTTAATCAGTAGAGAATGTTGGAAAAAGGTACTTTTATACAGGTCATTCTAAGGGTAAGGAGAAATTTGCCAACAGTGAGTACAACACAGGAGACAGTATAGCACTTGCACAGCTGGTGCAAGACCGGGAATTATCTTAGCAGCTATTATTTCTTTCAGGGATAAACTTTCAAACACTTTTTTTTTTTTTTAAGCACACTGTAGAACAGCAAAGTCATTCCCATAGCATGTGAACACTAACACCCACTGTACAGACCCTCAGGATGTGATTGTCCTGTATAGACAACTCAGAGCAAGACAATTTCTTTGTAATGTCTTCTGTGTAGTGAGCACTGGCTGTGACCTACATGGAAAAAATACTTTTCCTGAATTAACTAATTTGACCCTCCAAAAATGCACTGAGATAAACATTATGATTACCTTAATTTTCTATATGAAGAAATGGATACTTAAAGGTAGGCGTTAAATGAATTGTTCAAATTCACAAACTACGAAGTATATAAATACGGCATATTTTAACAGGTCATCCTTTACCACAATATCCTTCAAATGTTCTATTATAGATGTATTTATGATTTCAGACATGAGTGCCTTTCTAATTTCAGGTAATGGGATATTCTTATAACTTTTCTAAACCAACTAGTTCATCTTTAAAGGCTCAAATCAAGAGCCACTTCTAGGAACTTTGTTTCCTATTGTCTTCTATAATTACAGTGAATTTATTCTCCTGCTCTTCCAAATCACAATACTTATGTTTCTCTTCTTCTTCTTCTTCTTTTTATTGTTCAGGATTCATTGAGGGTACAAGATGTGTCATACACTGAGACCCCACCCCCTCCCTCCTTCCCTCTCTCTTCTCTTCCTTTCCTCCACCTCCTCCTTCCTTCTTTCTGTCTTTTTTTTTCACTTTTAAAATTAATTAATTAATTTATTTGGAAGGTAAATGAATGTATCAATGAACGAACACAGACCCCTCAGGGGCAAAGTGAATGAATGCATCAATGAATGGACACAGTCCATTCATAGAATTGAAGCCCAGGAAATTCACATGAAACTGACCTAGGCATAGGGAATGGGGGTTCCACATTTAGTTCCAAGTGCAAAGTGAAGGAGACACCAAGGCACAGGTAACTCCTCAGCAGTTGTCTGGCCTTTTTGGCTATTGGAGCCTCTGGTGGGGGGTGGAGATCCCCCTCCTTGCCTGTCATCCAGCCCGCTGGTTCTTCAGGTGGCAGCTGCAGCACCGACACCACCAGGGAGGAGGCAGCAGGTCCGCCAGCTCCACTGAACTGGCCAGGGTACATCAATTCTCCCTCTCTGAGTAGAAACCCCAACTGCTGTTAGGGAAAAGGGGCGAAGACTCTATCTAACTGCTTCCTGCTGAATCCGGCGATGATAGAAAGGGGCAGTTAGGGTTTCTGTGGAGGGAGAGTGATACAGGGGTCCATGGACTGGAACCATCTTTATTGCGTATGGCTTGATGACATTTCTATAAAACGCAAATCTGATTAGTATAATCAGTAATAGACAAAGGTAGAACAGCGTCAGGTCAGAAGCACTTATTCAGTGATGCTAAAAGAAAACAATATTAGGAATTTTTTTTTGCTGTTTCCTGAATAATAACTTCAAACTTTCTTTTGGCTCACAAGTGTAGGTGGTCTATGGTTGGCTGTCTTCACTGTCTGCCTCCTTTGAAGATGGAGGGTTCCAGGATTTTACTCATGAATGATGTAAGCAGGAATCAACTCCTATAGCTTTAACAGATGTAGAAGAAGACAAGATAACAGGAATGGGGACTTACCAAGTTGGGGTTAGGCAAGGTGAATTAGAGGGAAGAGTTTTGATCATGACTAGATCTCCAGGAGGGAAAAGTTCCTGTTCTAGTTAGTATGTCCCTCCCCAAAAGGAGAGTAGCACTTTCAGGCATGATTAGGGAGGCATGAGAGAACAGCAAGTCATCCCAATTGCAGCTGAAAGGCTGGGAGAAAAATTTGGTAACCGGCTTTCCAGATATTATAGTTATGGATTTGGGGACTAAAAGACCAAGGCTAGAGAGAAGTACAGAAAAGGTTGCTCCAGTGTCCAAAGGAAATTTTATCTCCTGGCGCTCCACTATAAGGCAAACCTGGGGCTCTTGAGGGGTAATGAGGCAAGTTGGAGCCATAAGAATTTGCCCCAGGCACCCTCAGTCCAGTTTGGGCTCCATTGAGGTCACTGTCCCAGGAGGCCTTCACCTCTGGGGACAGGCCACCCTCCAGTGGTCACCCTTGCAGTCTGGACAGGGGCCAGGTGGCTTGCCCAGCCAGTAGTGCTGCTAGGGGGTGATCTTTTCTGAAGTGGCCAGTCTAGCCACATTGGAAGCACTTGTGTTTA
>CAUYON010093570.1:0-18051 GCA_963573935.1 Arctocebus calabarensis
GGCGCCTGTAGTCCCAGCTACTAGGGAGGCTGAGGCAAGAGAATCACTTTAGCCCAAGAGCTGGAGGTTGCTGTGAGCAGTGTGACGCCACGGCACTCTACCCAGGGCGATAAAGTGAGACTCTGTCTCTACAAAAAAAAAAATTACTACAATCCAGATTACTAAATTACCACCTGTCATCATCTGTGATTTATCTCCCTTGAGGCTTCAATTTATTTACCTACACAGGAATATTGAATTGGATTCCCTTTTCCAGTTCTCAAATTCGAACTCAAATGATGTTACTATTGTAGGAAACAAATACTTCCACGGATTCCCAAAGCAAAGCAGTCTGATTCTGCTAATTACATCAAGCAACTGATATGGAAGTAAAGGAGTAAGGGACAGAAAATCACCATAGCTGAGTTACAAAGACATTTCTCTCCTCAATTTTATTTTATTTTTTAACTTTAAAAAAATTTGTTTATATTTATATTTTCATTTTTTTAAGAAACAGATTCTCACTTTGTTGCCCTCGGCAGAGTGCCGTGGCATCAACCTCCAGCTCTTGGACTTAGGCAATTCTCTTGCCTCTGCCTCCCCAGTAGCTGGGACGACAGGTGCCCGGCTTTGTTTTTTTGTTGCATTTTGGCCTGGGCTGGGTTTGAACCCGCCACCCTCGGTATATGGGGTTGGCGCCCTACTCACTGAGCCACAGGCACCGCCAAAGGTTTTATTTATTTATTTATTTTGCAGTTTTTGGCCGGGGCCAGGCTTGAACCCGCCACCTCCGGTACATGGGGCCAGTGCCCTACTGCTTTGAGCCACAGACACCGTCCCTCCTCATTCAATTTTAAATACATTGAAAAACATCTCTTAAGGATATCAGGGAGCTGCTGCTTCTCGCTGTTGTCCCTTCAACTATTTTTTATACTAACGTTAGGAACGCGTTTTAGGTGCCTTTCTAAGGAAAATCTTAACTTTTAATAGCTACAATGTAACTTATTAAAGAAAAAGTAGCAAGCTTACTTGATAAGATTACGAGACTAAGAAGGGCGTTTTGAGTTAAGGTTACATTGCTCACATCTCTACCGTTCTCTGCGTGTGTACGTGGGTGTGAGCCTGCACAATGGGGTTAATAAAATCCACATTACTGTCCGCTTTCACCACGACAACAGGAATAGGGGCTTCGGCTCACAAGCGGAGGACAGAAGCTTCCAGCGAATTCGGGGAAAGCGGTCCGGACCTTCGCTATCGCAGCAGGCTTCCTGCCTCGTCCACCTCCCGCGCCCGCAGTGCCCAGGCCTCGTTACCCTGGAAACCGGTGCCGCCCTGGGACCAGGGGCCACCCGCAGTTTCTCCCGGCGTGACGCAAACGGCTACCTCGAGCTCCTGGTTCTCGCACTGATCCAGCAACTTTTTGAAACTGAACGCACTTTCTGCCATCACCGCCACTGGCATCTTCCCGGCCGGTCTCGCCGCCGCACCTTAACGACGGCCACACTCCAGACTGTTCCTCTGGTTGTCGCGCTCGAGATGACGTTCAAAGTCGCCGTCGCCAAATGCCTTTACGCAGACGTGCGTCACTTCCGGGGCGTCACCAGACGCCACGCGACCGGGAGGGGCCGCGCCGCCGCTCTGGCCGTCCATCTCGGTGCGGTGGAGGACCTAGCCGCCCTGCCGGAAGCCACGTGGGGAGCGCGTAGAAGGGCGGGGCCTGCTGCTTCTGGGAGCGCGCATGGTGAAGCCACCCAGCTGTTTTCTGTACAAGACATTTAAAAATATGAATAAAAGTTTGCTTGCACTACCGCGAGGCCTGCCCCGGCTTCTCTGTCCTGGTCAGGGCCGTGTCCTCCACCGTTCTAGGTGTTAATGAACGTCTCCGAGTCCCAGATTTGTGTGTTCAAGTGCTTGCTGGCTGTCTGCCCTTTGAGGAAGCAGCCTTAAAGGCTCCGCATCGGATGTTCCACTCTCTGCTCAAACCTGCCCCTCGGCAAGTCCTCCCCGGGCTTCCGCCGTCTCCTGCCTCCTTCCAGGCTGCTCTCTGCGCGGGTTTTTTTCCTGAAACATAAAGCAGACCTCTCAACTCTTCTATCCCTTAAAATCCAAAGTCCCTCCCATCACTCAAAGTGTATTCCATTTAATTTCCAGTTCCAGATTTAAGCAAATTATTAACTTTAATAGCTGTACAAAGCAACTTTCATCAGTGTTTGTTAAAGAAAAAGTAGCAAGCTTACTTGATAACATTTCTAGAAAGGGTGCTGTCAACAAGAAACATCAGTCACACCTTTCTTGCTCTCTCTGTGTGTAGATGTGTGCCCTAGCAAACTGGCACTAGACATCCTCGCCTTTTGGTTTTCTATATAGTACTAATTGTTAGTAAGCAGTATATTGTTACTCATTCAAATATATATTTATTGTACACACACACACATTTGCTGCTACTCACTAGACTCCCAGGGAAGACGATTGATTTGTTTTCAGCTGTATGGCTGGCTACATAATTTATTCGGTCCAGAGAAAATTTAAAATTCAGGGCCCCTGGGCAGCGCTTGTGGCTCAGTGAGTAGTGTGCTGGCCCCATATACCGAGGGTGGCAGGTTCAAACCCGGCCCGGGCCAAACTGCAACAAAAAAATAACCAGGCATTGTGGCAGGTACCTGTAATCCCAGCTAGTCAGGAGGCTGAGGCAAGAGAATCGCCTAAGCCCAGGAGTTGAAGGTTGCTGTGTGCTGTGACATCATAGCACTCTACCAAGGGTGATAAAGTGAGACTTTGTCTCTAAAATTCAGGGCCCCATGTTTCAAAATCAGGCCTTTGGTCTTTCTTTTTGGTTTCTCTCTGTTAATGGAAAAACCCAAACTCTGTAAAATAATTTAAGTAGGTTTATTCTGAACCGAACATGTGTCACTGTGGCCCAGAGCACATGGCCCAAAGAGGTCCTAAGACAATGTGCTGGAGGGGGTTGGCTTACAGTTTGGTTTTATACTTTTGTGGAGACAGGGATTACACACAAAATCATAAATCAATACATGCAAGATATACATTGGCTTGTCCCAAAATGCAGGGCATCTCAAAGGAGGGGAAACACAGGTTATAGGTGGGTTTAAAAATTCTTTGATTTGTAATTGATTAAAGAAATGAAGCTTTGTCTAAAGCAGCGGTTCTCAACCTTCCTAATGCCACAACTCTTTAATACAGTTACTGTGGGTTGTTACCCACAGGTTGAGAACCGCGAAGGTTGGAATGTTTTAAGATAAGGAAGTTTGTAATCAGAGACAAGCCACTAGACATATACCTAAGTAAACTGAAGGCCTTTGGGTGTAGTTTAATCATTACTTTGCATGGCCTTATTTAGTATCTTATTGCTACAAAGTGTAGCTCCAAAAGGGAGAGGATTTAGGAAACATATCCAACTTCCCTTCTCCTCATGGCTGGCAATCTGGGATCTCCTTGATCAAGACAGGTCCATTCAGTTGGCTCAAGGGCTTAAGATTTTGTTTTTGTTTGCATCTCTTAACTTTATACAGTGTTTTCATTATTGCTATTTCATATCTAAGTGAAGAAACATTAAAATTTTAAATTATTAATATGAATTTTACCATCAATCTTTATTTTGTTCCATGCCAGTTTTGATTACAAACATAAATGCATTTTTTAACTAATATATAAGGTCATAAAAATTACAGTCTGTATTTTATAGCTTGTACATGCATTTTGTTTTTATCAGAACAATGGAAATACTGTGCAAAATGAGCTTGACTTTCTTATGGCATTCCTTTATGTGCAGGTGTTCTACTATCATCCTTTTTCCTCCTTCCCTTGATCTCTTCCTTCTTTTTTTTTTTTTTTTCTGAGACCGACTCTCACTCTGTTGCCTATACTAGAGTGCCATGGTGTCAGCCTAGTTCACAGCAACATCAAACTCGTGGGTTTAAGCAACTCTCCTGCCTTAGCCTCCCAAGTAGCTGGGACTACAGGCCCCTGCCACAACATCCAGCTAGCTTTTCTATTTTTAGTAGAGACAGGGTCTCACTCTTGCTCAGGCTGGCCTCAAACTCCTGAGCTCAAGTGGTCTTCCCACTTTGGCTTCCCAGAGTGCTGGTATTATAGGCATGAGCCACTGCACCAGGCCCTACCATCACTCTCAATCTTGGATGTACTGAAGAGTAAGGAAAGACCAAAAGGAAAAAGAACTGTGGATTGGTCCTTCTTAGCCTTTTCTTCCATGTCAGTATTGACAGCTGTCATCAGGTGGCTAATAAAGAGAAGTAACAAGTAAGAAAAAATGTAATCGAGTTCCTCCATGTCTCTTAAAACAACATTGCCTTCTTTGTGCATTCAAAGCAAATTTAGGATATTAGGGAAAGTGTGACCCTTCGGTGCTGTCAGCACCCACCTCACTCAGTTGTAGACTTAGCACAAGTACTGCGTGCTCACTTTCAGTCTTGCTGTTCCCTCAACATCAGGGGTCCACAGTGAATCCCATACGCACGGCTCATTGTGAACCCCGTTTGGAAAGCCAGTGGATGTGCAAAGGTGAGTGTTTTCCTGGCTCGTGTGAGTCTTCCTTTGTTCAAATGAATCTCAAAGATGAAATTAACAAGCATAACAGGACAGAGACAGTCATCACTGATCTATTTGTAGCAATGATTTGGTTTAATAATGTTCTGGACAGAATGTAAAGATTAAAAAAAAAACACTAGAAAAGTTTCTCAATGAATTGCTAACTTTAAATAATAAAGATATATAAATAGCATGACTGGAGATTTTTTGGAGGAATAAAGTAGCAAAAGTTCATCAGTGGTTACAAAGAAGATAAGAACTGAGGGCAGTGTAATTGTAGCATCATTTGACATAAATTTGAGAAGCAAAATTTTGAAGTTTTAACACATAATGATGGCTTCTAATGCTTTTGGAGCAAAGACACATTCAGTGGAAACCCTGCTTGGCAATTTGAGCATTTAAAGAGAATACTATAATTTGAAATCTTCAGCAAGTACTTTGGGCCTCAGAAAGGCACAGACCTTCGTGGATGGCTTTTTGCTGAATAGAACATCCCAGGGAGGTTTTTGGCACCCAGCCAAAGGTTAGAGACAGAGCTAACGTGTCACGTAAGGGACCAAACTGTTCTTTGAAAGACAGCTGTAGGCATTTGGAAATTGGAGGCTGAGCACTGGACAGGGTAGGAGAGGCTTGGGGAAGGAGGAGGCCCTGGGGAATGGAGAAGTCAGGGCGTAAGCTGAGCCCCTGGCCTGGGCACAGGGAACCCCAAATGGCAGTGGAAGGTGGGGGATTTCCTGGCTGTGATGGTGGACATTCGCTCTTCTTCTTCGCCTTTTTACTCTCAGACTTTCAGGAGTGGATGGGAGACATGAACAGAGGTGGCAGAGGGTGGTCATCTGAGGGTGGGAGTCAGGAGGGAGATTCAGACTGGGCAGAAGCAGGACGGGAAGAGCAGCATCCAGGAGGGCCTGACCCCTGCAGGTGCTGGCTCTGGGGTGGCAGGGACTGTGCTTCTCACTGCCTGGGGGTGGGGGGCGCAGCTGCTAAAGGGCAGGTGCACTCTGGGGTCTGTGGGCCTCAGACGTATCACCCCTGGGTCTTCCCCTTGTACAAGTTGCTTCTCCGGCCACAACTCTTCTCCGGGGAGAAGCATAGTTGTGGAGATTGTACCAGGATGGCTAATTCAAAACTCTGAGACTTACTGGGTCTTTTCCTCTAGTTCCTACCCCTTTAAAATCTTCTGCTCCGTTTGCTCCGAGGAACTAAAGAGTCTTTTATTACAAGTGACGCTCAGGTCCCTCCTCCCTGTGTCACACCAGCTGCCGATTTGCTGTGACATCTCAGTTACCACTGCTGGGCCCGGAGCCCTGTGGTCGGTTTGATTCACATCACGAAGGAACTAGAATGGGCGTTGACGGAGAGGCCTGGTGCTCCGTCCACGGCTCTGTCCACAAATCTGCTCTCAATCCCTGGGGTGAGGATGAGACAGTCAGTGTGAGAAGGGAGAACGGAGAATGAACTCCTGGGCCCCGTGTCCTCAGATCACTCCCATCATGTCGGCTGGGTTACAGCAGGAGACAGGTGGAATGCTCAAATGGGGGAATTTGAAGAGAATTTAATGAAATAACTTTCTACAGAAATATTTTCATGGTGTTGGGAAAGTACAAAGGATAATATCCCAGGGCTCACAGTGGTGAGGCATCATTCCCACCCCAGATGTGCACGGAGGGGAGTCCACTTCTGGGAGGGAAGCTCGGAGGACCCTCTTCCTAATGAAACAATCTCCACTAGTGAAAACTATCTTTAAGAAAACTTAAAATCACTGGAAATGGTCTTAGAGACATATGGAAAATTAAGAAACATTGAAGAAAATCTCAAACTTGGGAAGGACAGGGAGAGTGTGTGGGATTTGAGCCGTAACCTGCTCCTGCCCCCAGCTCAGCTTGATAGAAGCTCCACTCTAGGTGGATTTAGTCCAGGAGAAGGGGCCTCCCTCTTTCTCCATCTCTCAAAGGGCAATGTGGTATCTCAGCAGAAGGACACAAGTATTTCTCATCCTCTCCAACTCCAAGTTGCAAAGAGTAAATTCCAGCTAAGTGTGAGCAAGAGTCTGGAAGATTCTACCTCTACCAAGGACCCACTGACAGGGTAGAGAATACACGCCAGGCACCTCAGGTCAGGGGTGCTGGGGATCGATGGCCCTCACCCCAGCTTGCTTACAGGTCAGATGATCCGTGTTCAATCAGGAACTGAGAAGACCAGAGGCCGCCTCCCCACCCTGGGCCAGCGTGGAGGTGGAGGCCCGCTCAGGAATTTAGTTCAGGGGAAGGGCAGTCTTTGCAAGCAAGAGATCAAAGGCATTCACCAGAGGAACTGAGACTTTCCTGAAACAGAGTGTAAGGATTTCCAAGCCTAAGGTCACTTTGGAAAATCACGGAAATTTTGGTGTTAAGGGAATAATAGGAGGTTGGTTGCTCTTTTTGATGAAGAGCAAGAAGCTGGCCAACTGATAAGCCAACCACTTCATCAGAAAAACAGGAAAGGACGAGAGCTAAGAAGAGCCCCCCGGGGACCACACAAACTTCCCCAAACGGCCCTGGAGTGGCTGAGGAGCGATGTATACTTCAGGGCGTGGTGGAAAGAACACAGCCATCAAAGAGCAATTAGTAGTTCCTCCTGGTTGAGTGTGACACTAGGTGAAGTGGGCAGCATGACTGAGAGCAGGCAGGGAGACACTCCACCAGGACCAGTGGTCTCAGGGTGCCGGCCCACGGTGGTGCCCCTGGAGTGACACCAAGGGGTACACAGTGGGGAAGAAATAAGCTGCACTCGATAGTACAGACAAGTCAGGGAACAAATAAGCGAGGAAACAATAAAAACAAGTCCTGAAGGGGTCAGGGGAAAGTCCGTACCCAGAGTTGCTACTGCATCATACCTAAAATGTCCAGTTTTCAACCTGACCTTCTCCATTAAGTCACTGGGAAAAGAACAAGTAGGAAGGAAATAATGGGATTAGAGCCGAAGTTAATGAAATGATAGAGAATGTTTAAAAAAAAAGAAAAAAACAACCTAGAGGTGCTTCTTTGAAAAGATTAACAAAATTGGAAAACCTTTAGGTAGACTGAACAATAAAAAAAGAAAGAAGATTTAAATTGCTAGCATCCACAATGAAAGAAGAGATAGTACTACTGATTTTGCAGGAATAGCAAGGAGCATAGAATACTATGAAAAGCTGTATGTCAACAAGTTAGCTAATCCAGCTGAAATGAATATTATTTCTAGAAAGACATAAACTACAAAAACGGATTCAAGATGGAAGAGAAAATCTGAACAGATCTATAACAAGTAAAGAGATTGAATCAGTCATTTATAAGAACTACCCACGGTGAAAAGCCCAGACCCAGAAGGCTTTCCTAGTGAATTCTACCCAAAATTTAATGAGGAGTTCATACCAACTCTTTACCGACTTTTATAAAAAACAGAAGAGAAAGGAATACTTTCTAATTTTTCTGTGAGGAAAATCAACACAGATATCACAAAAAAAGATTTCAGGCAGAGATCTGTTACGATCATAGTTGCAAAATGCAAGTATAATTAAAAACCCCAGCAAACTGAATTCAGCAGAATTGTACACCATGGCCAAGTGGAATTTATCCCAGGAATACAAGAGAAGTCTAACATCTAAAGATCTATTAATGTAACATACTGCACCAACAGAATAAAGGACAAAATCACATGTTCAGCTTGATAGATGCAGAAAAAATATAACAAGACGTAACCTCTTTTCATAATGAAAATGCTCAATGAACTAGGAATAGGACTTCTGAAATTTCCCTGGAATGACAAGTATGTCTTCTATTGTCATTTTTATTCAACATTGTACTAAAGACTCTAGTTAGGCAAGAAAAATAAATAAAAGGCTTCAGATGGGGAGAGAATAAGTAAGGTTATAGCTATTTGAAGGTGACATGATCTTGTCTATAGGAAAGCCACTAAAAAGGGAGAATTCATAATGGATTCAGCAAGGTTGTAGGATGTAAGATTCATATGCAAATATCAATTTTATCTCAATACAGTAAAATGAACAAACCTAGTATGAAAATAAGAAAACAATTCCACTTACGATAGTGTCAAAAAGAATAAAATATTTGGAAATAAGTACAGTGAAAGATCTGAGACTAGAGACTGGGCCACAAAGATTGAATCTGCCAAGCAGAATTTGTTGCCAACACGGGTCTGTTCAGAGTTGCAGGGAAGCAGCTGCAGAAACAGGCTGTCCCTGCACCAGCTTCCGTGTGGCGGGATTCCTGGGCTTCATGCTGAGGGGGGGGAGGGGAGGACCAGTCCTGCCTCCGAACATGATGGCTGCTCTTTGGGTAGAGATGAGCCCAGTGAGAACAGGTTGGGGAGGGAAAGGGATGCGTTTTTTATTCCTGAGGCGTTGAACCCTGAGCAAGTAGGCTTATTAATTCGGATGTGTTGTCTTCTGGAAGAAGTGGAGTTTGGGGGTGCTGCCATTGTGCCATTGATGGAGAAGGCCATTCCTGTCTCTGACCAGCGTCCTCCAGCGGGCCTCTGGGCAAAGTCAGGTAGTCGTGTCACTGCTGGTGGATCTGCCACTGTGGAAAGCAACGGAGCAGCCCATGATGAGAGCGGCCTCAGACCTGGCCTTCTGCCCTGAAGGTCGTCACCACAAAGGAAGGAATACAGTACAGATAAAATGGTACGGAAGCATAAAGTAAAAACAGACAAATCCCTTAAAAATGGCCTGAACATCTTTTAGGTAAATGGTTAAACACGTCATCACGCAACTGAAGGGAAAGTTTTAAATCTATCAAATTCATAAATATAAAGTTTACGTCAAAGTGGTCTTTATGAAATACCTTTTACAAAACCATGTGAAACAATCTTGTTTGTACCTTTTAGTTATTATGTACCAGGTTCTGGACTAGAATTTGCAGATAAATGTTGCGAGGAAACATAGAAATTAAGGCTATTGTGAGCATAAAGGTCTAGATTATGCGTGTAAACATTTCCCTTTAATATAGTAAAATTAGTGATGATTTTTCTCCCAAATCTTAGGCAGCTTTAATGATTCAAACTTTAAAAATAGGACCCTTCTCTTTCTTTTTTCTTCTCTTTTTTACTGATGGCTTGTGTTCACAAATGAATAATAAAAGAGAACATGTTTGCAAAACTTCAGAAAGATCCTGGAGCTAAGGGCAGATAAATGTTAGAGAAAGTTGGAGAAGTAAAGGAAAGCTGTGAGAAATATTGGCCGTGGAAGAAGCAAAGGGATTATAAATAAAGTGTGGGTGGAAGAAGAGCGTGTGTGCACAGGGCGCCTAGGAGCAGAGCAGAGGTTGTCTTCCAGGAGAAACCTCTGCTCACACTGCCTTCCTTGGTAAAGGTATGCGTCCTGCGGCTAACAACAGGAGACAGAATGTAGAACAATTCTGTAAGCTTTTGATTGGTGGTATTTCAATTCTGTAAGCTCCACGGAGCTTGTTGTGTTCTGAGCACTTACCGGAGGTGCTCAGTTGACGCTTGTTGACCGACTACTGACTACCATGCTCGCCTTTCTGTTCATTTCCTGACAGTAGGACCTTGCTTGCCCTCCTGTTCCTCTTTGCCCACCACACTTGCTGCATTTCTTTTTCGCCTTCTATGACAATCCTGGTGCTAGGATATCCTTGTGCTTTCAGCTCCACTGGCATTCTGACAAAGAGGGCTCCTCTCCAGACAGATGGTATCCGGATGCTCTTCTCCCCTCCTGGCCATGAGGCGGGTGGCTCTAGGTGTCCTTCCAGATCTCACTTCAGTGCCTGACCAGGACTGTCCCCATCTGCAGGGTCTCAAGCGTCTGGGACAGGGCAGCACTGCTCATCACCTCCCAGGACTCCCCTCTGCCTCTTTGTATGTGCTGTTGGTGGCGCCTGGTATCTCTGCCCGTGACATCTGGTTTCAGTCCTGTAACACTTCTGGAATGTTTATGCTGATTGCCTCTGCCCCCTCATTCTCCTAGGCCTTCAGAAACACCCAGACTGCATATCCATTCCCGTCACTGCTTTAACAGCACTCTTATCTAGTTCTCTTGAAGTTCCTGCCCTGTGTGAGGTCATTTTCTCTGTATCCAGCCTTTTGACAGACAGTTCTTGTGTACAGACAACTCTTGGAACCAGAAAAGGTGAACTCATGGCATGGGTCTTGCCAACACCCCTGATGCTGACCATGGCAGACATTACTACTTGAACCCAGCCTTCTTCCTGTGGAGCTTGGGCATGACTTCAGAATCCTCCCTGACAGAGAACTTCAGACTGTTGCTACCAAAAGCTCAGGGCTGGCATGCAAGGTGAAACCCACTGGCATCCCTGTGCTAAAATGAAGGCTGCTACCAAACTGTTTCATCAGCTTCCTCCCATATGACCATGTCCCAAGGGCTTAATCAGGGACCCAGTCGCCAGAATGCCCCTGTCCCTCCTTCCCCCTGCTGTCCTTTTCTGAGCCCATCTGTGTCACAGTGATGCCTAAGCCCACGGAGGATGCACCCTGAGGCATACACTCAGTAGTGAATGGTGGGTTTTATTTGGTTACTTATCTTGGTTATTACTTCAGAATATCTCAACACAGCCTTTTGTCAGTCACCAGAGCCCCCTTAAGGGACTGTGAGCTTCATGTCGCCAACTTTTCCCACAGTGCCCAGCCCAGCTCCTCTGCAAATAGTTTGTGATCAATAGACTTTCTCAAAGGATGATCTACGCTTTCTTAGAGAAACTAGAGACTTGCTTAAAAGAAAGTCAATATTCAGTGGGAAAAGAAATATGACAGTTTTGGAAACCAGAACAGAGTTCATGGTGTGTTTTGTGGGAACCAAAGCAGAAGTTGTCATGCGTCTCCCACACAGTTCACAGCAGAGCTTTCGGAAGCGCTGACCAGTAACCCCGGACAAGACCCTAGCCCATCCATGAGCCTACTCTGCACCTGTCACACTAAAGTACCAGGCAGGCCCCTTGCAAGGCTGACCTTAGCTAATTACTGAATTAGACTAATCTTGGCCGAGTGCCTTGGCAAATAAATGGTGGTGAATATTAACTGTGTGATAGCAGCCAGGTGAATGCCAGTGTGCAATGTCCCCTGACCTTATTCACACAGGGTTTTAACACATGCTTTTTAAACTGTTTATAGTGGACAGCAAGCACCATACTAAACTTTTCCTGAGGGAGCACAGTCTGGGGGGTAAGCCATTTCCAGTTTTCTTCCCTCTGGAGTCCAGGGGAGAGGCTCTGCATAACACGTGCACCCCATCAGGACAGGTGCGCCCCATTAGAACAGGTGCATCTGGAGACCGTCGGTGCGAGCGCAGACTTCTCCAGCAGGGGGCGCTGCGGAACCGCTGAGGATCTGCGTCCTCTCTCCTCGGACACGGACAAGCCTTGGGTTGGGCATAACTTTTCATCCTTTTCATTTTCAGCACAGGGCAGTTAACTCCTCAAAATTACTTCGCAAGTGGAAATCTGGGGCTTTGCATTTTGAGGAGTCCCTTTCCGTGTGCTGCCTCCTTGTCTCCAAGCTTTGTGAGGCTTCCTCAACCAAGTTTTCTAGGCTTCGTCTTAAGTTCCATGGAGTGGAGTGGACGTCGTGTGTGTGGCTCGGGCTACAGCGTTGTGGGCAAACTGGATGAAGTTTTGGGGGGAGTAGAAGGGAAAGGGGTAAGGAGGGCTTTTTTCTGGGTGTCCCTAGGTCCCTGTGTGCGGAAGGGGGATTTAGTAGGAACACACTCAGCCCCTGTCCTGCAGAGGCTTCCTGGGGTCCAGTTTTGTTCCCATAGCTTTCATGATCTTCTCAAAAGTGTGCGTGAGTCCCAGGGGTGTTTGGCCCTGGGTAGGGGACCCCGCTCTGGCCGGGTCAGCATGAGGCTGTGGAGCGTCACTGTTGCCTGTGGAGGACGTGCTTTCTCCAACACTACCGAGAAAAGAGTTGCTATGTGTATCAGAGACACAGGGAAAATTTCACTAATACATAACAATTTTTAAAAAATTGAAAAAATACAGGTGATAGCAGTCACATTGATGGTGGTGTAGTTTTTTAATCTTTCTGAATTATTGCATTAAGAATAGAGCAACTGGATAGAGAATCAGAAAGCCCCAGATAAAATGAAGACCAAAACCCTGTCGCAGGCATTCTTAGGAACTTCAAAATACAAGCCGATCTGGGAGCAAACCAAACAGCTGGAAGACTTGCAAGGACACAGCAGAGGGGAGCCACAGGGCATCTGATGGGCCCAAAAGGAACTCAAAGCAGAACAAGTTATCTCTGCTGCGCATGGAAGGATGATTTGAGCGCCACAGCAGATGCTGAGGGGGCATTGCCACCCTTGGTAGCGATGACTGTGGTTGTGCCTGGTAAAGTTTGGAGGAATTAGGATTGTCCAGACCCTGCTGACGCTCAAAACTACCTTTGTTGCAGGATAGGGCCCCAGGCCCAGGGGGAACTTCTGGAAGTGGAATAAACAGTTTGTAGAAAAGGGGCAATTGAGAACTAGGAAAGAGAAGGTCCAGATGCAGCTGGAGGAGGGAAACAGCCAGGAAATTACTGAAGCTAAGCTGCCATGTTTCTATAACACATCACAAAATGCACAGCAGAGGGCGCTCTGGGGAGTCCGAGAAAATGATGTGAACTGATACTTAATGGTCAAGAAAACCATGTCGTGTAAAAACAGACCACAGAAAAAGATTGAGAGCAAATCCCATCCAAGTGCTAATATGAAAAATTGAGGGGATTTCTACAAAATGGACACATAGGAACAAATGCTCAATTTTATCCATATTGAAAAATAAAATACTAAGGTGCCTTTTTTGCATATCAGATTGGCAAAAATTTGAGAGCTGGACCACATGTTGTGTGGCCATGGCTATGGGGAGGCAAGTGCTCTTCCCATAAGCTGCTTGGGAGAGAAAAGCATGGCCTGACTCTGTGGATGGGGGGGACCTTGACACCAGGTGACCAGCCCAGGTATACATTTACTTACTAGGCTGAAGCATGCACACCCCTCCCCCCACCAAATTCACGTCCACCTGGAACCTGGATATGTGACTCATTTGAACATAGGGTCTCCATAGATGTTATCAGGTTAAGACAAGGTCATACCTAGATTAGGGTGGACCCCGAATCTAACATGACAGATGTCCTTATGAGACACAGACACAGAAATTCATGTGATGACAGGGGCAGAGACTGGGGTGATGCAGCCTCAAGCCAAGGAGTGCTGAGGGCTGCTGGCAATACCACACACTGGAAGAGGCAAGCAAAGATCCTTCTTGGAACTTTGCTGGACAGAATGACTCTGCAGACTCCTTGACTGTGGAATTTCAGCCTCCAGAATGTGAGGGAAAGAGTTTCTGTTGTTTTTAACCACAAAGTTATGGCAGCTCTAAGAAACAAATGTTTTATCCCTTGGCCCAGTGAACCTCTTCTAAAAAGTAACATGGACATCTTATTCACTAGGGCATTACATGTGATTGTTGTCTAAATGCTGACATAGAAGGTTCGTTTAATAAACCTTCACACATACTCTCAATGAGAAGCTGTACTATATCTTTAAGGTGGGATTAGGACTATCGCTATGTACGGGCTGGGGACGTTGACTCCAGAGGTGGGGCATCAGTACCTTTACCCCCATGCAAGTGCAGCTAATCACATCAAGAATCGGAGCTCACCTTGCACCTGACTTTGCTCAGTATAATGCACAAGTGAATTCCATTTTTTTTGCATTTGACAAATGTTAATTCTCTGTTTGTACTTCTGTACTTCCTCTTAGCCTTTGACCTCTATACACATATAGGACTGCCTCAGGAATAGAGTCTACCATAAATTCAAACTACCAAAGAATATACTGAAACTTTCAAGGCCTTATAGTTTTCTGGAATCCATAGATGTGGACTTAGATCATACCTTCACATAGAAGAATTCAGTAACACCCAACTGAAAAGAAATCAGAATGTAAATAATAACACAGATAATAAACATAATCAATGACCAAAAAAAACACATTACATTATTTCTGGCAGGAACAATAAGTATTTGCTGAATAAATACATAAATAAACGATTTTATTATCAAAATAAAAGGTATAGGTAAGCTCTTTAAGAGGACCAGCAACTTCTACCTGCTCTCTATTGGATCTTGTGTGAATGTTTGGGGAAAGATCCAGAATAGAGCAAAAACATTTCTAGAGGCACAGACAAAGCTTCCCTTCCACCCTGTCTGAAGCTTCCCTGAAATGATTGACAATAGACAGATTAAAAGGAGAAAAAGCTTACATACTTAACATGTAAATGGATGAGGGAGCCCTGCAAATACAAGACTCAGAGAAGGGCCAGATGGCTGAGGCTATGTGCTGTCTTTGTAGGGGAGAGGGAAGTGGGGGGATGTACAGAATTTTAGAGGGGTAGTAAACAATTTTTAGGGGAAATGAATGAGCACAAAAAACAATGGCCTGGAACAAAGTTCCCTGAGCTGTAGGGAAGATGACCAGGAGGTGAGGGGTGGGACTGAACTGTGAGTTGTGCAGATAAAGTCTCCCAGGGGTATCCTCAGAAGGAGAGATGTAAAGTCTTTCTTGGCATGGTGACAACTCCCAGTATCTTCTTTTCACCAGTTTGTACCCTTCCCTGGTTATTTGATGAAATTCCCAAAAAAGGAGTCTTGACAATTGCATTCCTTTTGGGAAGAAGTTTCCTTAGATAAGGAAATTCCAAGAAAGTCCCTCCTGGAGCTTTGGGGAAAAAATGTGGATCAGATTGACTAGACAGGAGATGATTGACTAGATAGGAGGTTGGGCAAGAAGAAGGTCAAGGAGATACCTTGGTTATGAGGCTTATTTTTAAGGCCTTTTAATTCCCTTTAATTCAAAAGCACTCAGCTTGCCAAAGCACCTTATTTTGGGGTATTGTTTTCTGAGCCCCAAGGCATCTGGCAGTGTCAGGGGGTGATAGCCAAGGACTCTGGGCAGTCCACCCCCTTGGGAAGGTAGAAAGGCCCCTGACTTGATTTGCCAGGGGTGGGGAATGTGGTGAGGGGCTCTGGAGTTTTCCTAAGCCCCTCGTTCCCACTCTGTCCCACATATAGTGGCCTTCTGACTGAAAGAAGCCACCTGCAGGCAGGGAATGGACTAGTGGAAGGGGGCTCGTCCAGTTGAGAACTATCCTCTTCATTCTGGATTTTTAAAAGTCAGTATTTTAGAGGACATTTCAGCCTTTCTAGGGCTTCGGATGGGTGTATTGTTCTTCTGGTCTGGTCATGTCTGGGTTCTGACAAGATGGTCTCCCTCACCGGCACAGCTGAGACCTGGGTCTTCTGCTGCCACCCTCTGCTCTGCTGAGATTCTTCCCTGGAGACCCTCTGCTGGGCTCTGTTACAGCCAGTCCCCCCACCTATAAAGGACAGATGACTGCATTTCATTTTCCTTCCAAAGGAGGCTCTGGAAACATTGCACGTGATTTGGAATCTTTAAAGTTTAATCTCTAGAGATGTAAGTTGGGGTAGACAGCAAATGGTTGTTCCATTTGCCCAGAGGAAGAGGGAAATGTTCTTATTTTAAAAAACAGAGTGACTTATTTTTAGAGCTACTTATTTTGCCTTAGTTTGTAGGAAGAACTTTGTGAAAATGATTCTCCTGATACCCACTAGCAAATCCCTGCCCCCCCCCAAACCATGTGCTAGTATTTCTGACTGTGGATACATTATTTTTACTTCCCCAATCACTGGGACAAACCAGTGAAGTTTCTCAAGTTCAGAGTGATTAATAACACAGCTCTGGCAAAACAGATGCTCTTCAAAAGAATACAATACTGATATTAATTATAGAATTGGAAAATAAAGTCATTCACCCAAAGTGGGTAGGCCAAAGTTGCATTATGCATACAATTATAGAATTATGATGGTTTTGCTATTTGGTTCAATACCTATCTAGTGGATTTAAACGTAAGGGGCTCTTGTTTCAGGGTCCTGTTCACCCACAGGGATGTCAGTGGCTAGTCGTAGAATGAGGACCCTGGTAGGCCTTCATCCCAGGTTCCTGGGAGAGAACCTCTAAATCTCTGGAATTTCCCCATGGGTGGTGGGCCTCTTGGACCACACCTGAGTTTATGTCAGTGAGAGGACGCATGGATCCCGAGACATTTAATTCTTTTTTTTTTTTTTCCTGAGACGGAGTCTCACTATGTCACCCTCGGTAGAGCACTGTGGCATCACAGCTCAAAGCTCAAAGCAGCCTCAAACTCTTGGGCTTAAGTGATTCTCTTGCCTCAACCTCCCAAGTAGCTGGGACTACAGGTGCCTGCCACAACCCCCGGCTATTTTTGGATTGTAGTTGTCATTGTGGTTTGGCAGGACCAGGCTGGGTTAGAACCTCAAGTCCTGGTGTATGTGGCTGGTGCTCTAGCCTGTGAGCTATAGGCGCTGAGCCTCTAGATATTTATTCTAATGTGATAACTCGGGATGGGTGCTGGCCATGCAGGAAGCCCACCCGTAGTGGGGAAAGGGGAGGCTCTGAGCCACCTATCAGCCTGGCCTCAGGGAGAGGGGTGGACTGGATAGTGAGTTCAATTACATGGGTATCGATTCACTCAGTCATGTCTCTGTACTCAAGAGTGAACTCTGGAGATTGAGCCTGGGTGTGTTTCCTGCATGGGCAACGACTGGCGGGTAATGTGTCCCCAAGAACATGAAAGCTTCATGTTTGAAACCTCCCCAGTGTGGCGACTCTGAGTGTATGGCCAGATGGTCTGAAGCACAGGTGGCCCTGGGGACTCCTGAACTTGCAGCTGGTCCCCGAAGTCCTGGGCCGATTTGGCAGTCTGAGGACCGTGCCCTTTTCTGGAGTGTGGCAAAGCCAGGTTACCTGGAGTAAAGGAGGAATAAAGGAGGAGCCAGAGGGTGGGAAGGCCCGATGCAAAGCCCCGGGCAGCCCCGCTGGTGAGGAGGAGGGAGGCCTGCAGAGGGACAGGTGGCACGGGACAGGCTCACACAGCGTTCTCTTGGCCTGTGGATCACCCTGAGCAGGGGAGGCAGAGGGCTGGGGAGGCCTATGCTGCTTGCAGGGTTCTTTGTGGCTGCCCTGGGGAGCCTGGTCTGGTGGGCTGAGGATCAGGACTTTCTGGGCAGGCTGCCAGAAAACTTATTGTTATTGTCTTTGTTTATGGGGCTGTTGCTACACACTGGGCCATGGGCTCACTTGTTCATCACAAGACTCTGCTGGGTTTTGTTACCCTCATTAAAAAAATGAAGAGTTTTTTTTTAAATCTCAGAAAGGGTTCTGAGACCTGAGAGCAATCCAGAGTCACATTGCTCCTCATTGGTAGAGCTGGAGGTTTTGTTTTGTGGATTTTTTTTTTTTTTTGAGACAGAGCCTCAAGCTGTCACCCTGGTAGAGTGTCGTGGCATTACAGCTCACAGCAACCTCCAATTCCTAGGCTCAAGCGAGTCTCCTGCCTCTGCCTCCCAAGTAGCTGAGACTACAGGCGCCTGCCACAACGCCTGGCTATTTTTGTTTGGGTTGCAGCTATC
>CAUYON010093571.1:0-40330 GCA_963573935.1 Arctocebus calabarensis
GCCCATCCCCCGGGGTCGCTGCTCAGATGGGGTCAGGTGTTCTGACTTCTCCTCCTGTGCTGGTGCTGACTCCCAGGCCAGCTCCCACAGGGTCAGGATCTACGAGCGAGAGGACCACAGGGGCCAGATGGTGGAGATCACGGACGACTGCTCCTCCCTCCACGACCGCTTCCACCTCAGTGAGATCCACTCCTTCAACGTGCTGGAGGGCTACTGGGTCCTCTATGAGATGCCCAACTACCGTGGGCGCCAGTACCTGCTGAGGCCGGGGGACTACAGGCGGCACCACGACTGGGGGGCCATGGACGCCAGAGTGGGTTCTCTGAGGAGAGCTGTGGATTTCTATTGAAATATTTTTATTCTATTCTTTTCTCCATCTGGAAGCTAATAAAATATTTCCTGTGTGTTTCCTGCAGTAATGTAGTCCTCTGTTCCTTTCCGCCTCCTTGGAAGAGCTCATCGAAAATAAAGCCAGGAACAATGTGACCAGCATATGTCAGTGGGAAGGGTGGTGCCAGGGAGCAGCTAAGACTCTGGGGTCAGAATGCCCAGGTCCAACTCCACTAACTAGGTGTAGGTGTTATGCAACTATTTAGGGAGTCTTGTTGAGGACTTGGAGCATATCAATTAGTGTTTTTCAAAGTATCAATAATGGATTAAGAGCAACAGCATCAGAATCTTCTGGACTATTTGTTAAAATTCAGATTCCCCCACCCCTAGGTGATTTTTACAGGAAATAAAATTTGAGAACCACAGTTCTAAACCTACTTCCTTGTAGTACAGAATTATATCCTAGGCTCAGTGCCAGTAGCACAGTGGTTAAGGCGTCAGCCACATGCACCCAGGGTGGTGGGTTTAAACTCGGCCCCGGGCAGCTTAACAACAATGACAAGTGCAACAAAAAATTAGCCGGGCATTGTGGCAGGCGCCTGTGGTCCCAGCTACTTGGGAGGTTGAGGTAAGAGAATCACTTAAGCCCAAGAGTTTGAAGTTGCTGTGAGCTGTGGTGCCACAGCACTCTACTGAGGGCAACATAATGAGACTGTCTAGAAAGAAAGAAAGAAAGAAATCCCAAAAGATGAACACCTCCATTTCAGACACTGGGAAACAACAAGTGGGATAGGATCTTTGTCTCAGAGAGGCCAAGGTCCTGCAGAGGAGCAGAAGATCAAAAGAATTTTTGAAAAATTGTTCCAGGGGCACGATGGGGTTAGGGGAGCACAGAGGAAGAAGGTCACGATGATTGTCTAAGTCTTCTGAAATGTTCCAAATGCAACGTTGTCCATCACCAGAAAGGATTTTGAATGTTCTCCACACCATACTGAGAATTGTGAGCAACTATCAAAAACACCTCTTCAAATTCCCTCTGGTAAAATGTCTAACATTTAGTGGGAAGAAGAAAATTGAAACAGATTCATCACAGGTATGTGATAGCAATAAACACAGGGATTTGAACTCTAAAATATGCTAGGAGTTAGCTCAAGTTTGAATCTCAATGGCGTCTTGCAACAGTCAGGCAAGAGTCTTAGTTTGGGTGCCCCAGACACAATCATAAGCTGAGGATTCAGGAGAATGGGATTTACTGGGGAAGTGATTACAAGAGAAAAAGTGAGGGAGAAGGGAGTCACCCAGCCGGATCTTCTGAGAGCCCTGGAGCATGAATCACACCTCACTCTCCTGCTTTGAGGCAAAGGATCTGGGTGCTTGTGTTCCCAACCAGTCCCCTCCTTACTGGCCCTGGGGGAAGAGGACGCAACTCTTCTGGACTTTACAAATGTCCTTAGTGGCAAGAGATACTGTGCAGAAGTTTGCAGGGCAATCACTAGCTGCCATGCCTGCAAAAGGGGTGGGAGGTCTGAGCTCAGGGAGCTAAGGAAGGCCCCCCAGGATCTGGGCAGGGCATACTTGGCAGTAGCACAGCATCATAAAAGGGTCTCCCTTATAAGGTGTGAGGTTCCTATGTTAAAGTAACCATAAACACTTAGCACAGTGCCTGTTCATTAAGTGTCTGTTATTACTATCAGGCTCTGTGAATTTGCGTGAAATAGGTTTAGGTTGGTAGAAATGTACTGAAATAATCTTGTCCCCTGGGGAAGACAGCATGGCACGTATGAGGGAACACTAAGTAATTACATTGGCTGAAGGTTTAGGGGCTCAGAGGGAAGAAGTAAGAGAGTCAGATGGATAAGGTCAGATTTGGGAGGAAATGGCATAATTGATAACATATTGACTGGGACAGTAGTGCTGTCCTTAGAAGGCTCATAGGGGATATCTAGAACATGAGTTCCAAAGCAAAAATTAAAAACAAACACAATGAGTACAAGGAGTCCAATGAAATATACAAAACGGTCTAAAATCCATATAAGCAAAAAACAATACCAGAGAAGCATTAGTATGTCCTGAACAGTAACACCACTGCTTTATCCACAAACACTGTGGCCACATTCTCAGACCAGGAATTTGAAGAGCTCATTGTACAGGAATCAACACAAGTTGTTTAAAGTCCTAGCATTCTCACTACTACTCTTTCTTTCATTCCTTTCCAGCGGTTCTCAACCTGTGGGTCTCGACCCCTTTGTTCCATTTATAACAACGAGGCAATTAGGAAGGTTGAGAACCACTGAAAACCATTTCAATAACTTGAATCTGTTATCTACATTTTCCAGCTTTCTTTCAAAAAACAATGTTTTGACTGGGCGTCGTGGCTCACACCTGTATTCCTAATACTCTGGGAGGCCAGGAAGGATGGATTGCTTAAGCTCAAGAGTTCAAGAACAGCCTGAGCAAGACCGAGACCCCATCTCTACTGAAAACCGAAAAACTACCTGGGCATTGTGGCAGTGCCTATAGTCCTAGCTACTTGGGAGACTGAGGCAAGAGGATCAGAGTTTGAGCCCAAGAGTTTGAAGTTGCTGTGGGCTGTGATTACACCATGGCACTGAACCCCAGGGCGACACAGTGAGACTCTGTCTCAAAAATAAATGAATGAATAAACAAATAAATAATGATTTTTTTCCTCTAAAAGTAAAATGGGAATACTAAATACAATAGTTTGTGATATAGGATTGTTTCTGTTAACATTAAATGCTAAAGTTATTCAAAGAAACTTTAAAAATAGAAAGAAGAAAGGGTAAGGGAAAAAAACAAAGAGATACCAGCGAGCAAGATGAATCTTGCGGTCATTCAGGTAAAAGGAGATGGTGGCTAAGGGCAGGTAGGGGCACTGACAAGTGAAAAGCGATCAGATCTAGAATATATTGCAAAGGCAAGGAAGAATGCACTGGTGTAACAAATGATGCCAAAAGTTCAGTGGCTTAATGCAATGAAAATCTATTGTTTACTTAAAAAAATCAATTTTTAAAAAGTAGAATGGACATGGTTGCTTGAGACTGCAATCTTAGCACTCCAGGAAGCTGAGGCTGGTGGATCACTTGTGCTCAGAAGTTCAAGACCAGCCTGAACAAGAGTGAGACCCCGTCTCTACTAAAAATAGAAAAATTATCCAGTGTGGTGATATATTTCCTGTAGTCCCCACCTATTCCAGAGGCTGAGGCAAGAGGATCGCTTGAGCCCAGGAGTTTGAGGATACAATGAGCTACAATGGCCCTACGACCCTATCCAGGGCAGCAAAAAAATCCCCCAAAACTCAAAAGAACAAGAAAGTAAAGTGTTTCTTTTTCAAAATTTTAAAGATCATTATGGGTATGTAATGGGGATATAGATTAATAGAGTACATGTGATGTTTTGATGTAGGCATACAATGTGTAATGGTCAAATCTAGGTAATTAACATATCCATCACTTCAAGCATTTATCATTTCTCTTTTTTTCAGGAGTACTTTATTGAACCCTTTTGTGGACAGGTGTGTGAGTGTAAACTTGCATGAAAAGTGGGGAGAGGCCGGCAAGGAAGGGAGAACACGGGGCTCTGGGCCGCCACTGGCAGCCTTCACGCAGCTTCCATGCTATCCATGCGACTGGATGAAGGTCACTGGGATGACCGTGAGTCCTCCCAGGGAGGCTGAGGACCAAGGCCCAGACGTTGAGGCATTTGGCAGTGGAAGTGTTGGCCTTGGCCCTGGTCAGGTTGCCCACCAGCTTCCTGTCCCAAAGAGTAGGTGAACACTGTGAAGCCCAGGTGGAAGCAGTTCCTGAAGAGCATGTTGAACAGGGACCAGACAATGGGGTCGGGCACAGCGGTCTGGCCATGGATGTGGATCATGGTGGAGGTCAAGTGAGTGGGGTTGTGGGGCATCTCCAGCACAGCCACCTCATGCTCCTCCTTGAGCATTTCATAGTGGGGGGGAGCCCCCTCGTGGGCTCAAGTGAGGACATTTTGGGCATTTTGTACATGCTATTGAGAAGAGGCCTTAGTGGTCTGAGGCTGAGTGCCACTCATAACCCTTTCTTTTCCCCTGGTGGTTTCCCGTTTATCATTTCTTTGTGTTAGGAACATTCCAATTCTTCTTTTTTAGTTATTTTAAAATATACACTAGCCAGGCATAGTGGTTCACACCTGTAATCCTAGTACTCTGGGAGGCTGAGGCGGGAGAATTGATTGAGCTCAGGAGTTCGAGACTTGTTTATGCAGGGGTGAGACCTTGTCTCTGCAAAAAACAAAAACGTAACCAGCCAGGGGCCTTGGCATGTCCCTGTACTAGCAGCTACTCAGGAGGCTGAGGCAGCAGCCTCAAAGTCTGAGGTTGCAGTGAGTTATGATGGGGCCACTGCACTCTGGGGAACAGGGTGAGACACTGTCTCAACAACAAACTAAAACAAAACTAAACTAATAGAAAATATACAATAAATTATTATTGACTACAGTTACCCTGTTGTGCTCTCAAATACTAGGTCTAATTCTACTTAATGGCACACATCGACCTTTCCTACTTTATTGCCCCCTCTTTGCTACCCTTCTCAGCTTTTGGTAACTGTCATTTTATTCCCTACCTCCATGAGATCAATTGTTTTAATTTTAGTTTCTATATATTAATGGGAACATGTGAGATTTGTCTTTATGTGCTTGGCTTATCTCACTTAACATAATGTTCTCCAGTTCCATCTATGTTGTTGCAAAGGTCAGGATCTCATTCTTTTTTGTGGCTGAATGATATTCCATTGTGTATTTGTTTCTTATACATTCATGTGATCGATGGACATTTAGATTGCTTCCAAGTTTCGGCTATTATGAATAATGCTGCAATACACATAGGAATACAGATATCTCTTTGATGCACTGATTTCCTTTCTTTTGAATATGTTCCTAGCAGTGCGATTGCTGGATCATGTGATAGTTCCATCTTTATTTTTATTTTTTATTTCACAGTAATATGAGGGTCCAAATGATTAGGTTACAATGTTTGCTTTCATTAGGTAAAGTCCCTGTTGTAGTTGTGTCTCGCTCCCAGGAGGTGTGCCATAGGTGGGAGCAAACCAAACCCCTCCCTCCTCCTTTCTGCCCCCTGCCGTCTCCCCCCAATTTGAGTTGAACTGAGGTTTTCTCTTAAGTGGACATGATTAGTTCATCTACTGGCTTCACATTAGTTTTAAGTACCTTGGATACTTGCTTTTCCATTATTGTGATACTTACTGAGAAGAATGTGTTTCAACTCCATCCAGATTAATACAAAAGATGTAAAGTCTCCATCTTTTTATGGCTGACTAGTATTGCTGGGTTGATGGGCAGGAAATCTTGTTTCCACATCTTGGTGATTATAAATTGAACTGCAATAAATAATTTAGTGCAAATGTCCTTATGGTAAAGTGATTTTTTTTTCTTCTGGGTGGATGCCTAGTAATGGGATTGTGGAATGATTTTCAGTGTTTTGAGGAGCCTCCATCCTATTCTCCACAGTGGTCATGCTAATTTACATTCACACCAGTGGTGCACTAGGGCTCCCCTTTCTTCACATCCTTGCCAGCATTCATTACTTCCTGTCTTTTGGATAAAACCATTTTAACTGGGGTGAGATGATATCTCATTGTGTTTTGATTTGCATTTCTCTAATGATTAGAGATGTTGTACACTTTTTCATTTACCTCTTGGCCATTTGTATGTCTTTTATTGATAACTGTCTATTCAGATCTTTTGCACCTTTTCAAAATAATTTTTATTTCCAAAAACAAGTGATTTATGAATTGTATAAATTGTATAAAATCTGAAGTCAAAGCTTTTAGTGTGTCTATCTCTAGAATAGTGTACTTTGCACTTCTTACCCTCACCCCTTCCCTCCTTCTTAGTTTCCCATATCCCTCATGCCTCATGACCTTGTGTGCCCATCACTTAGCTCCCACTTATTGGCAAGGGCATGTGGTATTTGTTTTACCGTTCCTGAGATACTTAGCATAATGTTCTCCAGTTCCATCCAAGTTGCTGCAAATGACATTATTTCATTCCTTTTTTATGACTAAGTAGTACTATATTTTCTTTATTCACTCATCAATTGATGGGCACTTAGGTTGATTACAATCTTTGCAATTGTGAATTGTGCTACAATAAACATTCAGATGCAGGTGTTCTCTTCATGAAATGGCTTATTTTCCTTTGATTATATCTACCCACTAGTGAGATTTCTAGATTAAATGATCAGTCTTATTTTAGTTATTTGAGGAATCTCCATACTATTTTCCAAAGGATTTATAATTCACAGCAAGGGAAATAATCGACAAACAGATGACTTATGGGGAGAGGGATATTCACAAACTATATATATGACAAAGGACTAATATTCAGAGCCTACAAAGAAATCAATCGAATCAGGAAGAAAAAAACAAACAACTCCATTAAAAATTGGGCAAACCCAGGCATAGTGGCTTATGCATGTAATCCTAGCACTTTAGGAGGTCAAAGAGGAAAGATTGTTTGAGGTTAGGAGTTCAAGACAAGCCTGAGCAAGAGTAAGACTCTATCTCTATGAAAAATAGAAGAAAATATTAATTGGGTATATTGGCATGCACCTGTAATCCCAGCCTCTTAGCAGGCTGAAACAGGAGGATCATTTGATCCTAGAAGTTTGAAGTCACAGAGAGCTGTGATGACATCACTGCACTCTAGCCTGGCAACAAAGTGAGACTCTGGCTCAAGGAAAAAAAAAAATGTGGGCAAAACATGAACAGAGTTCATGCCAACACAATTAAATAAGTGGAATCAAATTATTGTTTAATATCATTTTTTTACTTTTTGTACATTGTACCAGAAAGTAATTCCTACCAATTTATCAAGAAAATTTGAACATATATCAAATGATGAATGATGATGAATTTAAAATATATCATGATGCCTATGTACTCATATTCAGAATTTTTAAGAGACTGGTTAAGACTCTGAGGCTTTAGGAAGTAGAACAAGGAAAGCCAAGTCCACAATTAACTCTCTAGATGAAGTCTGTGCACAGGCCATGAAAATCAGCCTGGCACTTTTTAACACAGAGATTGATTTCCAGACCTCATGAATCAAAAACCTCCTGATAGTGTCCCAGGCATTTGTATGGTTTAACAAGCTCCCCCTGATAAGGGTTTTGGTATGAAACATTTGGGACCTACTGATTGAAAGCCTTTCCTCTCAAAGTGTGGTCTGCAAACCAGCAGCTCAGGCCATGCCCTAGGGAGCTTGTCAGAAGTGCAGAATCTCAGGCCAAGCCCCAGACCTAAAGGATGCTTAGGTACATGCAAGTTTAAGAAGCCTCAGGCTACAGAGGGCTAGCGCCCCTAAATCCAGTACAGTGCAGATCACGGGTTCTCGGTTCAGGCTGTACGACAGAATCACTCATGGTGCTATTTAAAATGTAGATGCCTGGGCCGCACTCCAGGCATTAATTCTGAAATTCTGAAATAATTATACAATTTCCAAATAATGTATCTCCTCTGATTTAAACTTTACTGGCTTATATATACTATTTTACTTATTTGGGGTATCCATATATTCCTGATATGTAATAATGATAAAACCTGATCAGAAAACAAGACTTGGATCCAAGGCCAAGATGGGCCTCTCTACTTACTGCCTTTGAAATTGAACTAATCACCAATTGCAGGCAGAGCCACTATCAGATGCAAGTGCTCTTCAGGGGCAGGGCCTGGCCTGGTGGCAGACAGGCAGCACAGGGGCCTGGATAGACCATCCCAGCTCAGAAAGACCCTGAGTGTGGCCAGGGGGCCAGGTCCCATTCCAAGCAGGACTTTTTGTTGATTATATCAGCTAAACCGCCTGAGGATGAGGGTGACATTTCCTTTGCTTAGGAGCAAGATGTTTATAATATTAAGAAGGCTTCAGAATCCATCTGTGGTTTAATTCACTGTCAGTGGATTTTATTAACAGGACAATTTTCCATTCACTGTCATGAATCTCTCTTTTTCTTTATACTCTGATTCTTACATCCTTAATATTGATTTATGGTCCCTCTTTTTTTTTTCTTTTCTTTCTTCTTCTTCTTTTTTAATTTGGAAGACTTTTATGCCACACAGAGACTGAATAGATAAAAATTCCCTGAAAGGTGCTATCTCTAAGCTTCCTTCTCTTGCATTTATAGTATGCTTTTATTTGGTCTGGACAAGAGCTCCACCTGGTGCTCACCAGAAGGAAAGCAGGGTTTTTGTTTGTTTGTTTGTTTGTTTGTTTGTTCGTTTGTTTGTTTTTTGTGGAGACAGAATCTCACTCTATCGCCCTGGGTGGAATGCTGTAGAGTTACAGCTCACAACAACCTCCAGCTCTTGGGCTCAAGCGATTCTCTTGCCTCAGCCTCCCAAGTAGCTGGGACTACAGGCGCCCGCCACAGCGCCCAGCTAATTTTTTGATGCGCAAGGATGGCAGGTATGTTTTAAATTTGGGGTGGTGCCTGTGGCTCAGTGAGTATAGGGTGCCAGACCCATATGCCAGAGGTTGCGGGATCAAACCCAGCCCTGGCCAAAAACTGCAAAAATAAATAAATAAATAAAAAATAAATAAAAGGCAGTTTCAAAATCACAAATAGTAAGAGATTATTCTGCACCTTTTAAATACATGGTATCCTCTGCTATGCCTTATGTGCAGGATAAGATTATCATTTAGCCAGAGTGGTTGTTAAGCAAATATCAATCTTGTTTAAAAAGAAGTGTTTGAGATCTGTGCGACACATCATAATCCTTTCCTAAGAGACGAAGAGAGCTTGGTCTTGTGTTCACCAGAACAGGTGTGGCTCTCTCTGGTGGACACCCCAGCATCTGAACTGTGCCTTTTAAGAGAGCTCTAAATCTTCTTCCTGACTCTCCCAATGTCTGACAGGTCCACATAGAATTTATGAAACATTGCATTCATGAGAAAAATGGATCTTACCCCCTTGTTTAAATATTTCTTATACTTTATCTGCAAGCTCAAGCCTTATCTATTTATGATTTCTTTCAATCAATTTTTTATACCCTTTACTTTTCTCCCTTACTATTGTATGTGAACAGTTGAGGTTTTTTTTTTTTTTTTAACAGAAATCTTGATTTATTTCTTTTAGAAAAAAAAAAAGATACCTAATCCAAATCCTGTTGGCTGATTTCTGCCCTTCTATCCTTCTCTCAGTCTATGGACATATAAGGATATTCTCATCTCATTCACCTTAAGGCATCTCCAGTCTATCTAGGTGTTCTTCAAAGTAACGGACAGTGCGCCGTGTTGTTCCTCCACTGCCCATTCGTGCATGTAAAAGCTGCAACCTTGGCTGTAAAATACCATCCAAGTCATGTGTCTTCAGGCTGTTTTGAGTACTTCCCTCAAGTGATATCTTTCCACTTTGTGAAAGTCGTATGAGTCAAAATGTACTCGCTAATGTTTTTTAAAAATCGCTGAAAAACAGAGCCAGGGAAGGCTATTAAGAAAGGGTTCTCATATGCCCAGTAACAAAAACAATCACAAAAAATTGCAAAGACCACAACGTTGCACAAAGGTTACTGCAACCTTACACCAAAAATACTTCTGTAAGGATGTCTAACCAGCAACTGGTGTCACCCTGGTTATTGATGTTTGTAGCTAAGAATAATTATTTTTAAAAGTATGTAATTCTGCTCATTTGTTCTTTAAAAATCTTTGTCTTCCTTTAGCTCCTTGGTTATTTATAAAATGTAAACAATAATATCTAGTGACATAAAATGTCCAGCATATAAATAACCCATGAAATATTAGCTATTGTTGTTACATTTTATTATCTACTTTTATTATCCTAAGTATTATTTTGCACTTGTGGATTTTAAAAAATTATTATAAGATCCAAATCTTAACAATGAGTATCTAGGTATGAGACAGTTTATCTAAAAATAATGTAATTGTATTTATAGGCCAAAGATTCAGAAAATAATAAGTCTACTGTTCTATAATGTAGTCAAGTAAATTCCTCAATCCTAGACATTGAAAAGGGTGATTACTAAAATCTCTAAAACCATCTCTCATGAGTAAAAGAAAATAAGACTGTTGGGAATAGAGATGAAAAATACTTTCAGATGTTTAAAAGTTTACTAGCTAGGTATAATGCTCATGTCTATAATCCTAACACTTTGGGAGGCCATCACAGGAAGATTACTTGAGGACAGGAGACTAGTCTGAGCAAGAAGAAGATACCAACTCCACAAAAATAGAGAAATTATCCAGGTATGGTGGTGTCTGCCTATTGTCCCAGCTACTCAGGAGGCTGAGGCAGGAGGATCGCTTAAGTCCAGAAGTTTGAGGTTGCAGTGAGCTGTGATGACACCACTGCACTCTGGCCCAGGTGGTAACGGAGGGAGATCTTGCCTTAAAAACAAATAAATAAAGAAACAAGCAAATAAATAAAAAAGTTTACCATGTGAAAGATAGCCTGGACTAGTTTTCTATGTGGGCCCAATACAGAATTAATACCAACGGGTATAATTTATGGGGAGGCTGATATGGGTTCAACATTAAAAATGACGTTAAGGTAGGCAGAAGGATCTAGCCATGTAATGGGAGGCCTTATACGGCCGTGAACACCCTGGTCAATGAGGTGCCGGGACATTCACAAACAATAGAGAGGATTTCTGGTGGATGGGAATTAAGCTTAACTCTGAGGTCTCCTCTAACTTGAGGAAGTTCATTCATACAATTCTAGTACATGTGACTCTTGTAGTTGCAAGTGATATCCTCAACTCAAAAAAGCTTTACACTGAAAAAGGATTAATTGACTCTCAGAAGTAGGAACCCACAGCTGTTGCCACACAGAGAAGGATTCAAGGGTTTCCCAGTTTGCTTTCCCTCATGTGGGCTTCACCCATAAGCCAGCTTTCCCCAGGAAATTGTTTCCAGAAACTCCAAAATTACTGAGTCACTAGCTCTTTTTTGAGGGAACAGGTCTCTCAAAAAACTCCTATTGGTCTTGCGGGGATGAGCTGCCACCCTTGAACCCCAAGGATGGCATCGTCTAGCTGGCCAGCCTTGGTCACATGCCTGCAGGGGAGATGGGGTCTGATGATAGTTAACACCACCTGTGGAGGAGCTGCCATCAGAGGGAAGAGACACGGGTTGACAAAAAGTAGCAGATACCTGCTGCAAGAGGCCTCCTGAATAGCAGATGAGAACAACTGTGCCCCAGGAGAGTCATTTCTCCCATGAAGTCCAGAAGAATCTGGAAATATGAACAACTCCTTGTTTTCCCTTCTATGAACATTTTCCTTCATTGGTACACATATTTTTCCTATGAGAGAATTGTGAAGATCAATTATAATTACCAAAATAATCTAGAAATAATTTCTTTCTAGGAATAGTAATTAGAAAGTAGGAACCAGTTGGATTTGATTTGGTGCAAATAAACCACAAATGAAAAGGGCTTAATTTGGGGCAGTGCCTATGACTCAAAGGAGTAGAGTGCCAGCCCCATATACTGGAGGTGGTGGGTTCAAACCCAGCCCTGGCCAAAAAACTGCAAAAAAAAAAAAAGAAAGAAAGAAAGAAAAGGCCTTAATTTGTACAGTGCCTAGAGATCTCCCTGTAGGATATCTTTTTTCTTTTTCTTTTCTTTTTTCTTTTTTTTTTTTTTTGAGACAGAGCCTCAAGCTGTCACCCTGGATAAGATGTGGAGGTTACTGGGGCATCACAGCTCACAGCAACCTCCGATTCCTGGGTTCAAGCAAGTCTCCTGCCTCTGCCTCCCAAGTAGCTGGGACTACAGGCGCCCGCCACAATGCCCAGACATTTTTTGGTTGCAGCCGTCATTGTTGCTTCGTGGGCCCGGGCTGGATTCCTACCTGCCAGCCCAGGTGTTACGTGGCTGGTGCCTTAGCCCATTGAGCCACAGGCGCTGAGCTGTACATCTTGTTTCTTAAATACTCTAAGTAGTTTTCCACAATTTTCACAAATACTTTTTAAATGGGAAGGTTTTGTGTGCAAAGAACACTTCTTCCCCGTAGTATCTGTTTAAAATATCAGTAGTAAGTACTCAGGTTTCAACTGAATTTTGGATGTGCTTTCTAAATCTAAACGAAAGCCTCTGCTCTGCCTGCTAAATCTATGCCATCAGTGTTAATTAAGTATCCACAATATCATAGTGTTGATGTTATTGCAAATATTATCATAATTATAAAAAGTATTGCATTTTTAAATTCCCATAGTAATCACTGTTTAATATATATGTGCCAATTAACTAGGGCTAGGTAGAGGGTCTATGATGTGAGTCTATATTTACCAATATGGAAAGCCATTCACAATACTTAAGTAAAATAATACTTGTCAAATGAACACAGAAAGTATATAATCCCATTTTTCTCTCTGTGCATGTGTATATATATGTGTGCATTTGTAGGAAAAATCTGGAGAAATTAACACTCAAATGTTAATGGTGTTTATCCCTAAGTTGCAGGACTCAAGATGATATATTTTTGTTTAGCTACTTCTCTTTTTCTGCAATAAATGTTAATTATATAACAAAAATAATAGAAGAAATAGACTAATAAATAAAACAAAGTATTACAATTTTTGTACTTCAAAACAAAGTATTACCCAACTGCCTTGGTCGTTGGGGGGCCTAAGGCAGTCACACACAAACCCTGTTCCCCTCCTTCCCTTCTTTTCCCCCTAAAACAAAGACACAAAGGATCTGTCTAGCCCCACCCCCCAGAAGTTCATCCTAAAGAACCCTGACCCGACAGGCAACCTGTGGAATGTGCCCACTCTCCCTACAGCCCCATATAAAAGTGTTCTCTAACTGCACCCCTCCCCTCTCTCAGACACAGACATTATCCTTGCACTGCCCAGGCAGGTTACCCTCCCCTTTCAATAAACCTGACCTGAACTTCTCTTCTGCGGCCTCCTCTCTGTCGCTACGGTTTGCACCTTTCCATTGATCATGAGTGACTGGAAGTCATGGAACCAATTTGACTCAATATATAACAAACAGGCTTGGCGCCTGTGGCTCAACGGGCTAAGGCGCCAGCCATGTACACCTGAGCTGGCGGGTTCGAATCCAGCCCGGGCCCACCAAACAACAATGACAGCTGCAACCAAAAAATGGCCAGGTATTGTGGCAGGGCCTGTAGTCCCAGCTACTTGGGAGAGAGACGGAGGCAAGAGACTTGCTTGAGCCCAGGAATTGGAGGTTGTTGTGAGCTGTGATGCTACAGCACTCTATCCAGGGTGACAGTTTGAGGCTCTGTGTCAAAAAAAAAAAAAATATATATATATATATATATAAAACAAACAACTATTTAGGTTTTCTGAATACCAAACATTGTTGCAAAATCTCAGATAACAAATGTCATATAGACAGAGTTGTCAATACTTAAGAGAAATAGGCATTCACAAAACTGATTGATACGAAAAAAGGCAAATGTGCCAGTAGAGTTTAGCACATATTGAGCTGAGCGAAACACCAGGAGTGATACTTAAAGCTTTTTAGAATCAGAAAGGCAAAGGCACAGTCCCATCAGAATGGATGCCAGGTGCAGGGTCCTGAGACAGCGTCGGCATCCTAAGGAGGTGACCTGATTTGCCAACCAGCATGGAAGCTTCTCAATATTTTTAAACCTAGTTCAGCAAAGGGGTGGCCTAGCGCTCTCCTTGAAAATTTAGTACTAGGGTGGTTGTAAAGGAAGAATAGTCTCGGCAGAGGAAGTGCAGAGCCAAAGGTGATGGGGAAAGGTGCTGCCTGGCAGAGGGTTAGGATGGACATAGCCCCCAGCCTGTTGGCTGAGGGGACTAAGGGCCCTGAAAGCCACCACAACTGTCTGCCCCGGTCCCTTGCCTGGGCAGGAGATCCTTAGGGGGGCATGCTTTTTGGTCACCAGAAAGACAAAAACATTTATTTGAGAAAGGCATCGATAGGAAAGGGGTGGAAGAAAGGAAGGAAGGAGAATGAGGCAGCTAGGATGAAAAGGGCCGATATCTCTCTGACTACATTGTTTTGTATCACTCTCTTAGAACATTGCCGTGTTTAACCTTCCCCTAAAATAAGCCAGCTGTTGAAATCAGTCAGGCAGTGGGGGAAACCCAAAGTGAAAGACATATGAACACTAACAAATGAATCCAAATGAATTAAAAATGAATAACAGCACTCTGAAGAGTGGAGAAGAAGAGAACTGAGTTAACCACAGCACATAACCTGACTGTTCAGTGAAAAGCTAAAGACAAAAAGAACTGCACATAAATGCTGTATCTAGTTAATAAAAATATTTCTCACAAGGGTAGAGGTTACTGATTCTGAATCTATTGTACAAGAATACTGGAACTGAGCAAATAAGTAAAGGGATCGGCTCAGCGCCTGTGGCTCAATGGGCTAAAGCGCCAGCCACGTACACCTGAGCTGGCGGGTTCGAATCCAGCGCGGGCCTGTCAAACAACAATGACGGCTGCAACAAAAAAATGGCCAGGCAATGTGGCGGGTGCCTGTAGTCCCAGCTACTTGAGAGGCAGAGGCAGGAGAATTGCTTGAGCCCAGGAATTGGAGGTTGCTGTGAGCTGTGATGCTACAGCACTCTATCCAGGGTGACAGCTTGAGGCTCTGTCTCAAAAAAAAAAGTAAAGGGATCATAGTAAAGATATAAATAAGGAAAGGAGGAAAGTTCATATGAACTCTGTAGTGTTAGATTGGAATAATCAGAGATATCAATATAAACTCACAATTTTTAAGATAGATATAGAAATGTGTTTATGTGCGAGTTTAGATACAGATATTTCATGGCTCTGTCTGCTGAGAGGGTCTAGAATGCTTTTTAAAAAATGTTTATTTATCTCATGGCACACTTGAACCTGTTGTTAAACTTCCTCACACTTAAATTATGTTGATCAAAAAAAGAAAATGCATACTGTACTTCTTTTGAAAATAATTTTAATTAATGGTCTTTAAATTTTTTTTCAGAATACCTAAGATCTTCTCACAGCACACAGGTTGAAACTCACGGTTCTAGAATCAGAGACATCCAAGGCAATCTGAGCACACCCAGCACCCGAGCTTGGTCTCTAACCACCTTTCTCCAGGAAAGAAACCAGGGCTCCTAGGGAAGTGGTTAATTCCAGAACTGGAGCAGAGAAAATGCAAGATGAGTGTGGAACAGCTCTTGGCAGCAGAGTGTAAGAAAAGTGCTTTAAAAACATATAGAGGAAGGAGGGAGCAGCCACAGTGCTCCTAATGGCAGAACTCCATCTATTTAAACTGCTGTGTCTCCGCTTGCCCAGGGCTGGTGAGGTGCACTGCACCTGCTACCACCTACGGGGAGCTTCCCATGACACCGTGGGAAGGGGCCTCTTCTCTACCCCTTCCTCCGTGGAGCTGTCTAGATCAATACATCCATTGGCACAAACAAACAACAAATTTCCCATGCCGTATAAGACACTATAACTTCTAAAACAAAACGTCATTGGCACTGTTCAAATGACTCTCCACTGAGGTGTTATGATACAGGGAAATGCTGAAATTCTTGTAAGATCTGGAATCTATTTCCAGATATGTAATGCCGGCTTGTTGGTATTGTGTAATATAACCCACACGTCAACGAGCAAGGACTGGGCAGCTGCTGAGAGGACATCTGCTTTGGAAGGCTGTCCCATTGCTTTTGGGGTTCTGCCGTCCAGCCAGTGATAATAAACCACTGCCATCCCATGTGTCAGGCTCTAGGCAGTCACTTCACATTCGTGGACCGCACAATCTTTTCACAACAGCCATATGAGTTAGGGTCTAGGCACACTGGCATTTAACAAGGATCCAAGTTCACAGATTAAAGGATTAGTGCAGTGCCACACACAAACAGGAGCAGAACCAGGACTTCTCCATATTTCACCATTAAGTTATGCCACCTCTGTACAGATAAGAAGACACCTGGCTCTAGGAAGTTGGGAGTGAAGGGTGGTCACAGAGAGAAGAGTATATTGTTTTCTGGGATGTAGCTTTTCTAGCAGTAATTTACTCTCTTTTAGATTGTAGGAGCGGTGAAGGTGGACCTCAGGAACGGGCCATGTGCCAGGGACCCACACCAACCAGGCTGCTGCTCTGGTCTGGGCTTCTGTTTCTCTAGGAAACTCAAGCAAGAAGTGGAGACCAGTGAACAAAATACTGTTCCCACTGGAGGGACAGGAGGTCTGGCGAGCAGGAGTAGCTTGACGTCCAGGCAGGAATCCAGGATTTCGTTCACCTCTATTGCTCTGAAAACTATGAAGACTATAATAATACGTGTGTAGACTGTACCTGAACGGTCCAGGTTTCCAGCCTTGCAGACTTTCTCACTGGTAATGATGAAAAGGGAAGGGGCTTCACATATCAGGTATTGCTGGGAGCCAGGTGAACTTGAGTGAGCAGAGACTAAGATGGGTACGAGGACAGCCCAGGCTCAATATGGGGTGAGGCACAGATTAAGAGATGTTATGACAGCCACAGTATTCATTTAATATTGTTCAGCAAAGGTTACTTGAGCATCTCTTAAACACAGGTCGGAATGCTGCTTGCTAAGTTAAGAGAAATTTCAAGAGATAATAGGACAAAGTCATTGCCATTAAGAAGAAGGTGGAAGAAACTATTGATTATTCTAACAGCGACCTGTGCCAATCACTCTATCAGGTTCTGTGGATACAAGGAGGAATAAAATAAAGCCTTTTCTCTTGTAGAGCTCAGAGTCTAGCAGCACAGCCAGACCCACAATGCACTGAGTAAGGTCAACTGTGCTTGGCTGTGTAGGTGTCGAGGATGTGGAGAGTCACAGGGGCACAGAAGAGGAAATGTGGGCATTGGTCCCAAGTAAGGAGAATCTCAGAGGAGAATTTTCTGTCTCCCAAGGAGATGACAGTTGAAATGGATTTTAAATTCTGAGTAAGGACTGAGCAGTTGAGAAAGCGGGAGACATTGTTGGCATCAGCACGAGAAAGACATGGCCCAGTGTGGCCCATAAGGATGGGTGGAGGCGAAGGGCAGAGACGGCAACAGGAAGGGGCAGCAGAGCGGGGTTTTAAGTACTTCCAGGAGTGGGGGCCCAGGGAAGGCTTTTTGCAGGTTTGGTGTAATTAGGCCTTTTTCCTAAAAGTTAAAGACCTGACAAATGAGAGGAAGGGTAGAAGCAGCAAATCCAGACAGCCACAAGAGTATCTGCAAACATTAGGTTACCTCTGAATACACCTGCCCCATTAAAGGGGGCAGCCTGCCATAGCCCCTGCCTCCCATCGTGAGAAAACGAGGGCTTAGGATACCCAGATGTTCTCACTTTTCCTGAAAATCTAGAATCAATGTTAACTATCTGCTCCCAGTAGATTTTTAAAAGCTGCTTAAATGTCTTTAAATAACCACACAAAATAAGCAAAACAATCTCAGTTAAATTTCCACTAAATTACTAAACTTAGGAGGGAAAGGAGAGATTTAAAATGTAAACAATATTGTTGGGTGATTGATTCCCAGTGTCCAGCTGATGTGGGTTTGGATTCTGCTTTTCCTACTAACCAGGCCAGGGATGAGTGAGATAGTGTCTTGAGCCTCATTGTACCAGACGGTTGACATCTTTGCCACCATAGATATAGTAAATAATATGCTTTCAGCATGTAGCACAAGATCTAGCACCTGTGAGTGCTCAAATATGCAAGCTTCTGTTGTTGTTACAGCTATGGTATTAACCTGTACATTGCATATTGTATTATTGTCTCGTCAGTGTGTTAGTCACCTTTTCTTAAGCTAGCATTAGTTTTTGTTTAGATTCAAAGCACCACAAATAACTGTTACAATCTCTTTTTTTTGAGACTGAGCCTCAAGCTGTCACCCTGGATAGAGTGCTGTAGCATCACAGCAACCTCCAATTCCTGAGCTCAAGCGAGTCTCCTGCCTCTGCCTCCCAAGTAGCTGGGACTACAGGCACCTGCCACAACGCCCGGTCATTTTCTTTTTGGTTGCAGCCGTCATTGTCGTTGACAATGGATTCGAACCCGCCAGCTCAGGCGTACATGGCTGGCGACTTAATCCGTTGAGCCACAGGCGCCAAGCCATAACTGTTACAATCTTTTAAAAAAATCTTTTCCCTAGCCTTGATACTTATAGTACTAAGAAAAGTAGGAAAAAACTTAAATGGTATTATTTACCCTTCTTTTGGAAAACAAACCAGAAAATATGGGCCAGTGGTTCTTTCTCCCAATAATATGCTGCTATTACAGTTTTAAACAAGCTTCATCCTTTCCCTCACTCTTTTGAAGTCTTGTCAATAAGTTTTTTTTTTTTTTAATTGACTGTTGGGGATTCATTGAGGGTACAAGAAACCAAGTTACACTCATTGCATTTGTTAGGTAAAGACCTTCTTACAATTGTGTCTTTCCTCCAAAAGGTGTGGCACACACCAAGACCCCATCCCCTTGCTCCTTACCGCTCTCTGCTCTTTCTATCCCCACCCCTCCCTCCTTCTTTCTTGCCAAAAGTTTTTAACTTAAAAACTTTTCCAGCTTACATTTTAAACAATAGTGGAGTTTTGTGGATATTTATAATAGTCTAACCTGAACTTACGATTAAAGATGAAGTGGACTACTATAAGCAGAAGCCTGAACAAACAAATATCTCCTTTGCTAAAGATATGTGTCCAATGCTTTATACTTAAGCCCCCAAATAGCCTTTTTTTTTTTTTTTTGAGACAGAGTTTCACTTAATGGCCTAAGGTTGAGTGTCATGCATCATAGCTCACCGCGACCTCAAACTGTTGGGCTCAAGCAATCCTCTTATCTCCCGAGTAGCTGGGACTACAGGTGCCTGCCGTAGCACAGAGCTAACTTTTCTACTTTGAAAAGGGTGGATTGAGCTCAGGCAATCCACCCGCCTCAGCTTCCTAGAGGGCTAGGATTACAGGTGTGAGCCACAACCCCCAGTCACATCAAAATACTTTAGATCCAATTTTGCATTCAATAGAGAATGAGCAGTAACTTCTGTGTTTTCCCTACACTTGACTTTTACTTCTGTCTTCTAGCAAAATAGGAAAGATGAGATTAGCCTTCATGAGACCAGAATACAGATAGCTCTGAACTGAGATCACTGTTATAAGGCATTGGGCAAGATTCTATCAATTGCAAGTGACTATAAACTAACTCACACTACCTTAAATAAAAAAAGATTCTGTTACTTCACAGAATCAAAAGTTTCAGCCATGGCTGGTTATAGGGGTTCAAATAAGATATTCCAGAGCTGGGCTCTGAAGCCCTCTGCCTTCCTCAGCTCTGTTTTCTCTGCCTTGGCTTCACTCTCAAGCAGGCTCTTTGCATATGGTAGTTGTGATAGTTAATTTTAGGTGTCAACTTGACTGCGTTACAATGCCCAGATAGCTGATATGTCTGTGAAGGTACTTCCAGGAGAAATTGGCATTTGAATTGGTGAACTGAGTGAGAAAGATCCTCCCTCATCCTCCCTCATGGACAGGCATCATCCAATCCCATGAGGATCCAGATAGAACAAAAAGGCAGAAGAAAGACAAATTATGTCTGTCTTCTGAAGCTGGAACACTCATCTTCTCCTGTCCTTTGACATCAGAATTCCAGGTTCTTAGGCTTTTGGCTTGAGGCTGAGCAGAAAAGCCTATCATGGGACTCCTAAGGTATCATAATTGTGTAACCCAGTTCCCATAATAAATCCCCTTGCATCCATCATCCCTGTTGGCTGTGTTTCTCTGGAGAATCCTGACTAATTCACTGGTCCAACAGTTCCAGTCTTTCAGCATCCTACACCTGAGAATCCTAATGGAGAGTTCTAACGAAGTCTTTGCACTGAGTCTCCTTGCCCTAGCTTGAGTTAGTTTCTGTCCAGTAAAATACAATATGCTACATGGCTGAAGATGAAGCCTGGGTTAAACCCTGGAGTTGGGGAACAGAGTCAATGCAACCTAAGACACATGGAATGAGAATGAGGAAGAGGAGTTCACTAAGAGAAAAAAAGCAGCAGAAGACAGAATGAATTCCAGGAAGGAAAATCAAAACAAGTGCTCACCACCCAAGTGATGCCCACAATGAAGTCCAAAGAAAACTGAAAATGTGCTTTATGCTACAGTATGCAGCAAACACTCCTGCTCATAAATGAACAAACTAGCTATTGGCTGCATCTTAGTATCTCACTGATTTCCCAGTTGGCACCCTATCTACTCTGTAAAGCTGAAGTTGATTCTTCTCCCTTGGAATTTAGAAAGCATTAAAAAAAAAAAAAAAGTACTGGCTGCCAGGCATGGTGGCTGACACCTATAATCTCAGTAATTTGGAAGGCCCAAGTGGGAGGATCACTTGAGGCCAGGAGTTCAACACCAGCCAGGTCAATACAGTGAGAGGTCAATATAGTGAAAGGTCAATTTTTTGCTACAAAATAAAAAAATATCCAGGTGTAGCAGTGCACACCTGTACTCCTGGCTACTTGGGGGGGGGGGGCTGAGCTAGGAGGATTGCTTTGCTTGATCCCAAGATCTCGAGGCTACAGTGAGCTAAGATAATGCTACTGCACTCCAGCCTAGATCACAGAGCAAGACTCTGTCTCTAAATCAATAGAGAAATAAACATAAAATTAAAATGTAGTGGAAAGACTTAGGGTTAAGTAAGAACTTTCTATTGGTAAAAGTAAGTAGACCCTGGATTGGGATTACTATGTAAAGTTGTAAGATTTTCCTACCATGAACTGTCTAGAAAATAGGGCCATAGAACTTTCTCATCTTTTAAAGGCAAGTTTTGCCTTGATCTATTAATAATCCCATTCTTTCGAATGTTCAAACCTCCCCATGTATTAGGGTTCTCCAGAGAAACAGAACCAATAGTGTATGCATATATATGAGGAGATGTATTATGGGGACAGACTCATGTGATTACAGAGGCTCAGAAGTCTCTCAATCTGCTGTTTGCAAGTTGGAGAACCAGAAAAATTGATCGTGTAATTCCATCAGAAGTCTGAAGGCCAAAGGCCCAAGAACCGGGAGAGCCCATGGTATAAGTCTCAATTCAAATCCAGAGACTCAAGAGGTATCTCAGCCTAGGCAGAGACAGCAAATTCACCCCCTGCCCCTTTTTGTTACATTTGGACCCTCAATGGACTGGATGATGCAGGCAAGGGTTACTTTTTATTTAAGCAAGTCAAATGCTAGTCTTTTCCAGAAATACCTTCACAGATACACCCAGAAATGTTTTACCTGTTATCTGGGCATCCTTTACCCCAATAAAGTCACAAAACCACTACTGTATACCTAATGTAGTCCTTCAATCTGTGATCACATTCTGAAATCTAGGCATTGGACTTCTGTAAAGTTCTGTAAACATTCTGAAACCCAAGCTTTGCAAAGCTCCTTCTTTGAACAATAAGATTGTGCATCAGTAAGTTTGGACTTGGAGTCACAAGCTTGGGACTCAAGTCTCAAATGGGTTTCCTGTTGGTTGCATGATTTTATGCAACTCTGGGCCTCAGTTTTCTTTTCTTTCAAACACCAAAGGGGATTTCTGCCTTCTCACCCTGCCAGATTTTTATGAGAAGCAAATGTGATAATGTTCAAGAAGCAAAAATTTAAACTAGAATTTAAAATTTAAAATTTAAAAATTTAATTTTACTTTCTTGTAAAGTAGATATGTGGAGTTATTCTATAATTAAACAGTTACCTGCAAAGGCACATGACTTCAAACACGTCCTATACTCTCCTCCAAGGAGGCAGCTCTTCATATTTAAATATTTTAATAATGATGGCAGAGGTCAATTTAAGACTTAGCCAGTCTTCCTTTGAGAAGAAACACAACTGTCTTTAATCCTTTAACAGAGATAGTTATAAATTATCAGACTTTTATTCCTTTCCTTGCAATAAGTCTGTTTACCTTTAGATTATGGAAGAGTTCCATGAGATAAGTTTTTCTTTTCTTTCTTCTTTCTTTCTTTCTTTCTTTTTTGTTTTGTTTTTCTTTTGTGGACACAGTCCCACTCTGTCATCCAGGCTGAAGTGCAGTGGCACAATCATTTCTTACTGCAACTTCTATCTCCCTGGCTCAAGAGATCACCCTGCCTCAACTTCCCAAGTAGCTGGGACTACAGACATATACCACCATGCCTAGCTAATTTTTTTATTTTTTGTAGAAATGGGATCTTGGCATTTACCCAGCTGGTCTCTAACCCTTGACCTCAAGTGATCCTTCCACCTTGGCCTCCCTCCCCAAATGCTGGGATTACAGGTGTGATCCATCATGCCTGACCGCCTAAGATAATTTTAAAACTCTGTATGATATTTCTGGCTGCCATTGTTTCCATCGTTTATTTTTTAATCCTTTAATTGGTTTTTGGTGTCTGGTAAATTCTCTGCAACCTCATGAGGGGCATTTTCCTTTTCCCCTGTTTCTTCTGTTTGCTGTCTCTGTAGGAACATCAGTGCTACATCCTCTCATGCACTCCCCCTGGGACATTCCACCAGGACGTTGGTTCTTAGGCTGGCTGCACACTCAACCACAAGGGAAGCTTTTCAAAAAATCCCAAGGCTTGGTCTTACCCCAGAAATGAGATTTAGTCTCAGAAATCCTAACATTTTTAAAATTCCCTCACTTATTCTAATGTGCAGACAGGGCTGAGAACCATGAAGGCAATTTGCCTTCTGAACAAAGTTTTAAGATGGTACCTACCATGGTGAACAAAGAAATACTCTTCTAGGCTAATGCTATTTATATTTTTAATCTTTTTTTTCTATCTTTAAGCTTGGCTTCTGCATTCGACTTGTAATGCTACTGTTTTCAAAGTCAGTACAAATATTAGTACAGAAAAGAAGAATATTCCCTTGTAGCAACAAAATGTATGTTCCCATCTGTGTTTGTCTTTGCCATTTAACTTTGCAATGATGTTGCCATCTGTTTTTATTGCTTGCTTTATTTTTGTTAATACACAGAGTTCTTTGAATATCTGAACTTGTTCCTACTTTTTAAAATAATCTAGTCTATAACAGTGCTTAGTTTTAGTAAGCACTATAATAATGAGTTATTATATACTCATTGTGTGGTACAACATTCACATGATTTTTGTTAATTTGTTCTTCCTTCCTTCTCTGAGCAGAAAAAGAAAAACTTATCTCATGGAACTCTTCCATAATCTAAAGGTAAACAGACTTATTGCAAAGAAAGGAATAAAAGTCGGAGAATTGGTTATGCTTTGCTTTGCTCTCTGCTATGCTTAGTAAAGATGAATAAGACATGTGTCGAAGTGGTGACAGAAGCCTGGGAGAAACAGGCATGTAAATTAGGGAACCATCCCACTTTCCTTCCCTGAAGGTCCCGACTTCCTCTTGCTTCCTGCCCTTTCTATCTCCCCCTCTTTGTCCTTCTCAACAAACTCTGCCTGTTTGCTTCTGGCCAGGGCCTTTGCACAAGCCTTCCCTACCCTTAACTAACCCATGTTCTTTACCTAGGTGACTTCTTGGTATTATACTCTGCCATGGCACTGTACGCTTTGCCTTCATGGTGTTTATCACAAGTGAAATTTGACATCTTTTCCTACAACTCTTTGATTACTCGGTCCCTGAGTTACTTATTAACAGAGGCTACTATGGTAAAACCCGGAGTTACAAACATATGACTGATGTATAACTTATACTTAGGAACGGATGCTATTACAGGTAATAGTTGTAAATGTACCTGTTCCAACTTATATACAAATTCAACTTAAGAGCAAACCTACAGAACCTATCTCGTTCATAACCCAGGGACTGCCTGTACTATTATCCACATCACTAGAACTGGGCCTGGAGCAGGTGTTCAATAACTATGTTCTAATGAAAGGGTGAGGCGATGGGGGAGGTCCTGGAGGTCCTCACAGAGGAGCACGTGCACACCATCTGGGTGTGCTCAGGGATGACCGGGAAGCATAGCATCAGTGGAGCACAGGGAAAGCGGGATTACTGTTAGGAGCTTTTAGGACCTAGTCAGGATTCCTGACCCAGAGGAATGACCTTGATGGGATGGATCCCTAAGACATCATTGAGAGTAACTGGAATGAGATTGTTGACAGTTTTGATGACATGAACCCTCAGAGTCCCTCCTCCATAGTGTCTATGCCTATGGTTTTGAAATGCCCCCTGCCATTCAGCAGTGAACCTTTCTTTCCGTGTCAAGAGTTATGACGTGACTGCTCAAGCCCCACCTGGGACTGGGAAAGTGACCACGTTTGCTTTATCCATTCTGCAGCAGATTGAATTGACTCTAAAAGCCGCCCAAGCCTTGGTCAAAGTAGCTACTGAAGAATTGGCTCAGCAGATATAGAAGATGTTCATGGTCTTAGGGTATCACATGGCACCTCCTGTCATGCCCGTGTTGGAGACACCAAAGTGCATGCTGAGGTGCAGAAACTGCATCAGGGGTACCCCAGACTGAGTGTTTGATATGCTTAACCAGAAATAGCTGTCTCCCAAATACATCAGATGTTTGTACTGAACAAAAATGGTGAAATGTTAACTGTGGATTTAGTTGTTTTGCATAGTATTGATTGGTTCAGGAAATAAATTCAAGGACCAGCTCTATGACATATTCCAAAAGTTCATCAGCTACACCCAGGTGATTTTGCTGTCAGCTACAATGCCTTCCCATGTGCTTGAGGTGGCCAAGAAGTTCATGAGGGATCCCCTCCAGATTCTAATCAAGAAGGAATACACTATTTTTTTTTAGAATAGGCTCTTGCTCTAGATGCCATCTCTTCTCCCCAATACAACAATCCATTTAACTAACCTCATCCTCTCCATATCCTAGAGGCTCTCCCCCATGCCAGGCCCTTTGAAAATGATTCAAGGGGCTGTATATGGCACTCAGCCTCATTTTCTGGGTCAAATCTGGAGGCAGAACCTCTGAAATCCCCAGGTGAAATTGCCCAGAGTATTGTCCCCAGGTGGGGATGGCAGGGGAGAGAAAATAGTAGCCACTTTTTTCATTGTTTTGTGTAGTATTTATTGGTTCAGGAAACAAATTCAAAATTCTGAATAAAATCACTTGGAAAGTACCAAAAAGAAAAAGAAAGGCTGTGATTGGGTGAAACCTGAGGCTCAGCAGATGTGCTGGAGGAGTCGGCTTATGAAAAGCCCCAGGTGTCAGGCAGATGCCTCTGTTTTGCAGAGAAGAGGGAACCACCACAAGAGACTCAAGCAGAGGAGTAATACTATGGTGGAGGGACATTGTGGAAACCTCACCCTGGCGGCTTTGTGGAAGATGAGTTGCCGCAAGCAAGGCAGAAGGTGGAGACTTCAATTAGATGGTGATTGTATTTCAGAATAATTTCCTGCTTCCAGCTGCACTGGCCACTCAGTCTGATGGCTTCTTTGGCTTGTCACTTGGCAATTCTCCTTAGTAACGATTCTGTATCCTACTGGATGCCCATTTTCTTCCTGCCCTGTTGGGTAAATACCATAGACAATCTGACCCCGACACTTTTCTACCAAACTGGCCAGATTTGTCAGTACTCCCTTAACGAGGATGACTCAGACAAGTCAGGATGTTGAACTTGCTCAATGGAACTGTTTCTAGACTCCTTCAATTTCTCATATTAATTTTCCCTTTTCTTTCCTTGTAGTCATTTTTATATTACTGGCAACTGGAGCCATGGTGGTAGACCAGATGACCCAAAGAGAATTTGCAGAGGGTAGATGGAAAAGAGTTTGGGGGAAGAGCCTCAGGAATACTAACATTTTAGGAGCAGAAAGAGCCAGTAGACAATGCTGAGTCCAAAAACCAAAAAGAAAGAAAAGGAATTAGATTCTCTCTTACAGTCCCCAGAAATGAACACAGCCTTGTCAACATCTTCATTAGCATAGTGAGACCCTTCTGACCTACAGAACTGTCGGGTAATACATTTGTGGTTTTTAAGCCGCTAAATTTGTGGTACTCTGTTATAGTATCGATAAGAAACTAATATGCCATCACATCCTTGATAGTTTACTTGCATGACTCCAAACACAGCAGGTACACCTACTGTTTCCTGAACCCGTAATATCATGACCATCTTATAGGGCTGTTATTCCTTCTTCTGAAGTCAGCTTCTATTAGAAAAATTTACTGAATCTGGGTTTTTATCAAAAAAGCAAAAGGAAAACAAAAGAAAAAGCTAAAGAATGACATCTGGGTCACTTTTAGAATATAACCAGACACTAAAGGAGAAAAGGGTTTCTTGAGAGGAGTGTGGTGTCCAGTGTCACAGACGTGACAAGTAACCTCTGGGATCTAAAAGATGCCAAGTGCATTGTGTTGCTAGGAGGCACAGCTGTTACACCTGGGGGAGGGTACTGACCAGAATTACCAAACCCCAGGTGGGTTTCTGGGATCCCGGTGATGTTGCCTTTCTTGATCTGTTACACGCATGTGATCACCTTTTGAAAATTTATTGAATGGTAGGTTCACTTACTGTTTTATACTTTTCAGTATATGCAGGACGACCACCATGTATGTTATACTGTAATAAAAAGCGTTCTTTTAAGTAGCATAAGTTGCGTTAAGAAAATTTCCAGGACGGATGCCTTGAACTTACACTTTCTCCCATGCACTGTGGTCAGCTGGAGTGAAGAAGTGTGAAAGGCTCCCTCTCGGCATCCAAGCCCTTACCTCATTTATTCATTCATTTAACACAAATTTGTCGAAGAATCTGTCGGGCACTGGGAGGCAGATCCCTGCCCTCACGCACAGTGCAACTTAATTTAGGTGGAAAAGAGACAGGTGTCAATCAAATAGTCACAAAAGTCAACATGTAAGAGAAGGTGAGGAGAGAGGGGAGGAGCCTGAGGCCTAAAGCTGAGCAGACTCTGGCAGAAAGGAACATGAGCCTCAGCGAGTCCAGCAGAGGGCGTCACAGACAGGCTTTTGGGCGATTCCTGAACCAGCCAAGAAACCGCAGGCTGAGAGTTTGCTCGGCTTCGTCTCCTGTTGATAGCGCTGGAGGAGCGTGAATTACCCAAGGGGAACTAAGTGTAAACACACAAATGTAAATCTTGCTGTACAGTCTCACCTAACAGTACAGTACAGATTCTTGGCAAATGCCTGATGACCTTAAAAAAGAAAGGAGAGAAAGTTAATAAGGCATGAATAAAGAAATCCACCAAAATAAAGGACCCTTGACTTGCACACATCCTCAAAGAGCTGACCTTGATTCAGGACAGACACACTGTGACGTTTTCTTATTTATTGTTGCCCCACATAAGTCCCCCATGTCCCCAAACAAGCCCTGCAGAAAGCATTCCACTGTGGACCTGCTACATGATGCTATTTGCTTCTTATTCCGACAGCTAAAGTACAAATACCTTTTATCTGTTACCTGTAGACAAATAAAAGGCAAAACAGTCAATAATTTGTCACATTCTAGGCCAGTCACACCTATACTCCTAGCACTCTGGGAGGCCGAGGCAGGAGGATCCCTTGAGCTCAGGAGTTTGAGATCAGCCTGAGCAAGAAAGAGACCCCATCTCTACTAAAAATAGAAAAATTGGTCAGGTACAATGTCCCAGCTATTCAGGAGGTGAGGCAGGAGGATCACTTGAACCCCGAAGTCTGAGGTTGCAGCTAGCTATGGCAATGCCACTACACTCCAGCTCAGGTGATAGAGTGAGACTCTATCTCAAAAAAGAAAAAAAAATACTAATAATAATTTGTTGTATACTATTAAATGATCAGGCATGAAATCAGGATTAAAAGCAAAAGACATTTCCAGTATGTTTAAGAGTCAATTTCTTTACCATCTACTATGCACCAAACACCCTAGAAATTACCTAAGGCATGTCACATCCCTCTCTTAAAATTAATACCCAGTACGATTAAATATCTTTAATTTGTTAAAAAATGAAAGCAGCGCTCATACTGTGATGGGCAAAGGCCTTATGGTCCAGCCGTCGCCCGTCTCCTCTTATTCCTGTTGTTCTCACTATGTTTCAGACTTCCTTGCTCCCACGAAATCACCACACATTTTGCACTTGCTGTTTCCCTTGCCTGAAACGTTCTGTTCCCAGCATCTAACAAGAGGCTTCTTGTCATTCAAGTTCCAGGTGAATTGTCACGTCCTAGGAAAAGGCTTCTAGACCATCAGTTCCTGTCTGCCCTTTCCAAGGAGCCAGACAGACCCCTGATCTTTCCCTGGACAGTTTGCTGCTCAGGATCCTGTTCTCTGTTCCCTAGCTTTGTTAGTGGTTGGACAGCGCCATGTTTCTGGCTAATGGGACGTGAGTGGAAATGTTCGGTGGGACTTTCTAGAAGCATCTTTAAAGGGAAGCAGGCAGATTCCTAGCTCCCATTTTCTTTTCGCTTATCTGAAAAGAATGTGATAACTGGACTCCTAGAAGCAGCCTGGTCTTTGAGAGTGCAGTGAGGAAGGGAGGAAGGGCAGGTGCGGGCCTGGAAAGCTGAAGCCCTGCACCATGCGGGCAGAGAGGGCAGCGCCAGCCTTGAGATCGCTTGGATGGGGGGAGGGGAAAGAAAACAAACTTCTGTCTCAAGCCACGTTACTTGCGTTTCACTAGGACATGGCTCCAAACTTTAATACTAATTAAACGTGCCTGCTGTCCTCAACCTTTTTTGGCATTGGAAGACAACTTTTCCACAGGCCAGGGTGGGAGGTTGAAGCATTAAATTCTCTTAAGGAGGACCCAACCTAGATCTGTCCTCCAAGTATCTAATGTTACCCCTAATATAACGGAAGGCAGAGCTCAGGCCAGGATGTGAGTCATAGAAATACATACGAAGCAGCTAGAAATACAGACGAAGCTTCGCTCAGCTACCACTTGTCTCCTGCTGTGTGGCCTGGGTCCTAATAGGCCAGGGACTGGTACTGGTCCATGGCCCTGGGTTTGGGGACCACACGAACATATAATAGCCGAACTTAACACATCACCCTATTTTCTTAAGTGTCATTCCACTGCCTGAAATGTCTTGACCATTGTGTTTACCTGAAAGTAGGGAACTAGTCTTCTGCTGACTGCTGGACCCCCGGCACTTGCCCCAGTGTGATGTTTCCAGGCCTTCTCAGAATTTCTCAGGAAATTAACATTTTTCTGACTCCTGAGAAAAATAAGTTAAAACCCCTGGGGATAGCATTATAATTCTTCCTGCAAGAAATAAAGTTTAACAATCTTCATGAGAACATATCAGTGGAGAATTTCATCAATATCGACCACTAGTGACGGCACAGTAATACTGAAAAAGTTTGAAAATTTTTCAGCAGGTATGCTACTTCCCCTTGCTATAGCAAACATGTTTTGCTCAAAAATTTAAAGATGAAACATCAAAAACAAGTAGCGGAGAAAATGACCACAGAGCAGATACTGAATATGAGAAAGATGAAGGCTGGGGCTGATCAGTATGATCTGAAAGATGATTCCTTCTGGCAATTTCTAGAATAAGAAAAATGATAAAACTCTTTACATTTTCTTCAATGAGAAATCTCTTTTGAAAGAAGAAAGAAAATGGGGAAAAAACTGGAGATGATTTTGGACTTCCAAAACACTTTCAAATACACACAAAAACGATTGAAAGATTTTTAAGGATCTTAAATTTGTTAAAAATTACCTTATGGGCTCGGCACCTGTAGCTCAGTGGTTAGGGCTCTGGCCTCATACACCAGGACTGGCCGGTTCAAACCCAGCTCAGGCCTGTCGAACAATGACAACTACAACAAAATAAAAAAAAAAGCTGGGCTTTGTGGCAGGTGCCCATAGTCCCAGCTACTTGGGAGGCTGAGGCAAGAGAACAGTTTAAGCCCAAGAGTTTGAGGTTGCTGTGAGCTGTGATGCCACAAAGCCCTACCAAGGGCTATAAACTGAGACTCTGTCTCAAAAAAAAAAATTATTTTATGACAGCTGAAAGCTGGAAAATGGAATATTGTGAAATTAAGAGGGAAACATTAAATTGCTTAATCCCCATTTGATTAGTAGCTGAAACATCAAGTAATCATGATGCAAATCTTCTAATCAAAAACAGAATTCTGCTTTGAGCAATACACTTTTAAAAGAATTTAGAATTGAATTGCTTAATGCAGAAAAAAGATCGGATCTCCCTCATTAAATATTTAAGTAATGTTAATAGTTTATATGAGGTGGGCAACTTTTTTGCTTTGGCAAACAAAAATGAAATAGCTTAATTAGCAAAATAATTAATGGAAAGAGTTCTGTGTTTTATTAAAAGAAATACAAAGAGGAGTAAAATGTGGGACTACCAACTATGAAGCCAATCTAAAATTCAGATTAGCAAGGACAATATAAACTTGAAGAGAAAAATAAAAATTAGGGAAAAGAGACAATATTTTCTTCATTAAGAAAAGGGAATGAGTTTATGATAAACATGCATCTGAATACCTGGCTTGAAGATGCTTTAGACACACTGTTGATAATTCAACTAAGGTCAGCAGAGAATGGAAAACACATCCTACTTCTGGAATATTTGTCATGAAACAAAGACCAAGATGATCAGATAGGGCAGTTAATTCTTTATGTGTTTTTAAATTTTGTTTTAAGAATTATAACTTCCAAAATTTAAATGTTTGTGGTATTATCTTTCAATTATTTAAATAATTTTATTTGGCATTTACTCTGTGTTAAGATTCTCTTCTTTTAATATTTTCTATTATCAAATGTCTCTATCAGGTAGGAATCATTTTACATGTCATGGAATGTGTTATAATCTCAACCCAATATATATGCATGAATCACAGTAATAAACCATATAACTCATCTATGTATTGTCACTGTTTTGTTTTGTTTTTAATTTTTAAATTTTTTTCTAAGATGAAGTCTTGCTATGTTGCCCAGGTTTTGAACTTCTGGGACCAAGCCATCCTCTGGCCTCACCCTCCAAACTAGCTGGGAATACAGGTACCCACCCCCAACATGTTTGTTTGTTTTTATTGCTTGGGATTCACTGAGGGTATAAAGAATCAGGTTACACTGATTGCATTTGTTAGATAAAGACCCTCTTATAATTGTGTCCCACCCCCAAGACGTGTGCTAAGTATACCATAATCCTCTTCCCTCCTCCTCTCCCCCCACTCCCTACTTCCACTTGCCCCCACTTTGTATTAGATCATCTACTATCTTCATATTAGAATTGAGTACATAAGTTTCTTGCTTCTCTATTCTTGTGATGCTTTACCAAGAAGAGTATCTTCCACCTTCATCCAGGGCAATATAAAAGATATAAAGTCTCCATCTTTTTAATGGCTAAATAGTATTCTGTGGTGTATATATATACCATAGCTTGTTAATCCATTCCTGGGTTGGTGGACATTTAAGTTGTTTCCACCCATCTGCCTGGTTTTTTATTTGTTTGTTTTTGCAGAAAATCTCAGAAACTTTTAGTATAACCTGATCGTGGAAAAATGGTTCATTCTTTACTATGATGGTCTATCATTATTATTTAAGAACATATAAAGAAGGTGTTATAGGAAAATGCAAATTAATTCAAGATTTTGAGAATCCCAAGAATTCCTGAGAATTCCAATTTTTTGTTCCAGAATCTTAAAGATTACTATCAATCAGGAATTTGCAAGCACTGGTTCCTGGCGTGGAGTAAGCCGTCAGCATATCCTGCATGTGCCAAAAAATATATACACACATTTTAAGAGATGTTCTTTCAAGTTGAACTACAGTAGCGATGTGGAGTATGACGTTTACAGCATCTCTTGCAATTGCAGAAGTCAAACGTAACTTGTATTTATCTTTTGTTATCAGTATATGTTGAGTATTACAATTTTAATACAGTTTTTTTCCTTTCTTAAAATGTGAACACGTTTTTTTGGCACCCTCTGTATTGAGAATGAATGGATGTTATTTTGTTTAATAGACACAGCAACCCTGTGAAGTAGATATGAATGTGCCCATTTTATGCATTAGCAATCCTGGGCTTATCAACCCAGGAACGGATTAACAAACCATAGCCTATGTACACCATGGAATACTATTCAGCCATAAAAAGATGGTGCCTTCACATCTTTTGTATTAACCTGGATGGAGTTGAAACACATTCTTCTTAGTAAAGTATAACAAGAATGGAAAAGCAAGTATCCAATGTACTTGCTGAATACTAATATGAAGCCAGTAGATGATCTAATCCCCTCCCCCACCATAGGAGAAAAATTCAATTCATTCAAGTTGGAGGGAAGGGGAACAAGGGAGGAGCAGAGGGGAGGAGGAGGATTGTTGTGCTCCCACTTAATGGGCACAATTAAGGGTGTCTGGGTGCAGGACACAACTACAACAGGAACTCTACCTAACAGACGCAAATATTGTGACCTAGTTGGTCTCACATTAACTTGAAATAAAAAAGGGGGGGGCGGAAATACCTGGGCTTTCTTTGAGACTGCTGTGAGACAATGTCCTTAAGCTTCTTAAAATTTCTATTGTTTGCTGAGCTGGTCTAGGAGGCACATCCTTGAGATTCTTAGAAGAGCTACATACTACCAACTCTGCCCTTAAATTTTTCTACAAAGCTTCTTACTCTGGATTTGATCTTAGACCCAAAGCCATTCCTTATTTGAGAGTGGGACAGACAGGATAAGCAGCAGTTTTATTTTAGAACGCCCTAAATCCTGGCTGCTTTGTATTTTCTTCCAATTTTTCTAAAAACTTGAACAATTTCTTCTTTAGATCATGTCACTGAACTCATATTTTATCACAGGCAACTAGAAAAAGGTTCTGCATTCTACACTTTCTACATTCTGCCTCGAGATCTCCCCATCCAACCCCAGAAGTTACAAAGTACTCTATTTTCCACGTTACAGTGTTGCCACATTTTCTGTCACTATATAAAAAGACTCCTGTTTTTCAACTTCCACGAATACTTGTCTTAGTCTTTCACACCTGTGCAGTGTCCTCATGGCCTTTTCTGCTTCTCCCTGATCCTAAACCCATTCATCAAGTGTTTTAGGTATATGTTATGGCAGCATCCCACTCCAAGCACCAAATTCTGTTCAAAGCATTTATTACTGCCTAGTAACTTAGTGGCTTGAAATAATGTATTGCTACTATATTCAAAGAAACCACAGCAAGGGACGGCTTCTTTCTCCTCTAGACCCTCTGGGGCCGCAGCTGCAATGACTGGAATGACTGAGGGCCTAGAACAGCTGAGAGCTGTCTGGGCACCTCATTCTCTCTCTCCCTGTCTCTCCCAGTTTCTTCATGTAGCTAACTTAGGCTTCCTTATTGGATGGCACCCTCTGGGTAGTCAGACTTCTGACACAGAAGCTCAGGGCTCCAGTCAACATCCATTTTCCAGGAAACAGAAGCTGCCTGGAAACTTTGCACAGAGCCACTTGCAGGATACCCTACTGCTCCAAGCATGAGCACTCAATGGGAGGAGACACCTGCGCTCAATGAGAATGATGGCAAAGAATGTGTGGTTACCTTTCGCCTGCACACTTTTATCACTAGCGACATAATAATACACTAAAGCTTCCTGATAATGTAGATTCCGCTATCACTTAACTCTCGCGCAGACACACTCTTAAAAGGGGGTGGCCTCTTACCTTCTACACAGTGATGTCTCATGATCATTTTGAGGCGCTCTGCTTGGTATATGGTGCACACTGTGTTTGCAGTGATTGATGTGCTGAATATTTCCCACTCGTTCCGAACGCGGAAAGGATCAATTCATTCAATCCCGCAAATACTTACACATTACCTGCAAATTTGCAAATCTCTGTCCTAACACAGGACGAGCGCGACTCTGTTGTCAGGATGATAGCCGCCTGAAGGGGGCGCCCGGCACTCGGTAAACACGACAGCCAGCCTTCGCGGCGCTCGCTTCGGTACCCGGTCAGCGTTTCTCCGAGCCACAGACGTCTATCTACAGCCCAGACATCCAGGGCAGCGCTTGCCTACACCCGCATCCATCCATGGTAGGAATGCAACCTGTCTGCTCTTGGGCATGCTGCACGCTGATTTCTTACTCTCCACGTATCCTCCAACACTGATCCTCATCCCCAAAATGTTCTTTTTCAATAGAAGAAAGGATTAAAACCAAACCATTCATTCTATATGTGGAGAGTGGCTCTGGGAGCTGACCTCCTAGTGGGTAATAAGGAAGACCACGTCTCTCCTTTTGGAGACGGAGTCCTAGAAGCAGAGACAGAAAACAAACAAAATAAACATTACAAGGTCATTTCAGACACTGATAAGAGCTCTCAGGAAGGGGCAGGCAGGGCAAGGAGAGGGGAGCAAGGTGCCCTTTTGGGTGGGATGGAGAGGGAAAGCTTTCCTGAGGAGACAGCAGGTGGCGAGATTTTAGGGAGGCCCCGCACGAAGGTCCTTGGAGGGGAAGGGCCATCCCTACTCACCGGAGCGTCTGCACAGCCAGAGACAAGTGCGGCGGGAGGGAGGGATGGAGAGAAAGGCTGGAGGGAGGCAGTACCTAGATCACGTAGGCACTCTAGGTTCTTGAAAAGGAGTTGGGATTTTGTTCTATGAGACAGGATGATTTTGAGCAGGGGTATGACATGTGTGATCTGTTTTAAATCAGGTCCCTATAAAGAAAATGGACTGTTGTGATGGGAAAGAAGGGGACCAGCCAGGAGTCATCAAGCTGTTCCTGTGAAAGATGACAGAGGCTTGGACCCGAGGACTGCTGTGGAGAGGAAAAGAAGTGGGGACGAGGGGGAAGGGAGACATTTTCTGGAAGGTGAGCTGATAGGACTTGCCGGTGGATTGAATTTGGGAGTGATGAGAAGAACCTGGGGGCTCTCTGGTTTTTGGCTTGAGCAATCAGTACCAGGGATTAGAAAGGGGTGACTACTGGTGAAGAAGCAGGTTTGGGGATAAAATCTAGAGATCTGTGTGGATACATCATTTAAAATGTGTGGTTCCCAGGAATTTTCAATATTTTAGCATAAGTTCTATTTCCCTTTTCTATCCTCTTGTCATCAATTAGCGTTCTTCCCAGGAAAATGTTTAAGCTAGGTGTAGAAGAAGATACAGTGAGTGATTCTCTGATCATTTCTCAAGGTCTCAAGCTTTTTTCCTATGAAAAGGATTAAATCAATATTGTTGATAGTAAAAGCTATTTGGAGCTAATTGATTTCAACTATAATCAAGGAAGGACAAATATCAGTAAGATTAAGTCGTTTGCAGTGTTTCAGGTGGCAAGGAGTAAACTTATAACTTGCAACTGGCTCTGTTCAGGTTGATTATACGTGACCACCATGCTCTGACTACCTGGTGGGCTGAGGCCTTAAGAAATAATCAAAGATAGAACCAAACCCTGGTGTAATCTCTGGATTGCAATCACAGAGGGTTTTCTCAGCATCTGCCATCGACAAGACGCTGTGCCCTTGTGTGGTTGTTCTTAGACATCTCTTTAATCCCAGAGGGTTTCCCATGATTTCTTAGATGCAATCCATCATCTGGGTGTTGTCGGCAGAACTGCAGAAAGTCTTTAAGACCAAACACATATCTTTACGAGACCATCAATGGATTAAAGCCATGCAAAGTGCTTCGAATTACAGGTTAAAAAACTGTCAGAAGTACCAAATAATATTATCTGTTATCTACAAGGAGTGCTTAAACAAAACAATAAGCAAAGTGTGAGTCCAAAAAAAAATATGAAAGAGATAGGTTATAAAGACCACGGGTTCTGCAGTCCATTCTTTCCTGGCTAAGTGAGAATCTCTGATATCTTGTGAATGTGGAACACAGCCAATTCAGGCCCCAGCACTAAACCATAGCAGATAAAGCAGGGAAGAATATCTCAGGCTACTGTGAAGCATAAATTATTTTGCATTTTGTGGGAAAGAATAGTGGGACTGGACCAAGTATGAATGGAATGATTTACATTTTAAGCATCAAATATGCAAATATTTTTCCCAAGAATAAAAAGGCTTTTATTCTAATAAAAAAAGTAATACACATTTTATATAGAAAATAAACAATAACAGAATTTTAATTTTTAAAGAACATTTACATTAACTGTTACTCAAAGATTACCACTTAATATTTTATTTGTATACTACAAATTTTTATGTTATGTTTTTGAGTGTACATGTGTATAAGTATGACTCATTTTTAGGAATATTGACTTCTATGAGTATATTCTTTAAGAGAACACGATTTAAAAACTAAAAGATAAGGCGACGCCTGTGGCTCACTGAGCAGGGCGCCAGTCTCATATACTGACAGTGGCGGGTTCAAACCCGGCCTCAGCCGAACTGCAAAACAGAAAAATAGCCTGGCTTTGTAGCGGACGCCTGTAGTCCCAGCTGCTTGGGAGGCTGAGGCAAGAGAATCTCCTAAGCCCGGGAGGTGGAGGTTGCTGTGAGCTGTGTGACTCCACGGCACTCTACCAAGGGCAACAGAGTGAGACTCTGTCTCTAAAAAAAAAAAAAAGATCAACTCCTAAAAACTTCAAGTTGTGATGAAAAGTTGCTAAGCACAAACATAATAATTACTTGCATTTTGTAGCATTGTTTATGTATTATCTCTTGCATTACTAAACATAGTCATTAACATAATTATTATTATTGAAATGATAGTAACAGAGGAAGGAATATCTTTCTGGGAAGCAGATGGTTAAGTCCCAGACCCAAGTCATGATTAGATAAAAGACACAGAAACACTTTGTGCCTCAGTTTCCTCACAGGTACAATAGGTACTTTGGACTGCATGAAGCCTGAGGCCTCTTTCAGTTTTAAAATGCTACCCAAGTCGTATTTTGAATATGGTCACTTACTAAGATGTATTTTCTGAGATGCAAATTTTTACTTTCAAATATTTTATCTAAAATACTCCTATTTGCAAGCTAAGGAAAACGTATCACATTTTGAAGCAAATTAGAAGGCTTTGAAGATGGTGCCTATTTACAAAGATGAACAAATTTGTTTCTCTGCATTATTTTAGCATGCAACTCTTCTCCAGTCCTGCAGCTTCCGAAGTATCTGAGGCTTCGAAAAGTGGGGGGTGGAAGAAGCTTATTACCATGGAGATAGATGGGAGCAAACGGTCACATCATCAAAAGCAAACTAGAAATGTACAAAGCTTTTGTGATGCTGATCCTTTTTTTTTTTAAAGTAAGAAGAAGAAGGAAAAAAAGACACAAATAAAAGGACAGATCACTCTCTCATTAAATCCAACACTAATTTAGTAATCAGTGAAATAAAGGTACCCTTGAAAGCCTGCTGCCAGAAAATACCGTACAACAAAGCAGCACAAAAGGTTGCTGGCTGCCAGGTGTAATTTCCAGGTACTCCAAGTGCATTTGGACTCCCTGTTCTTTTAGCTTTTCTTTGCAGATTGGCTGTCTTCATGGTCACCCTAGTGTGTTATCCAAATATTTAGAGGGAGAAAAATTGCAGGAAAATAACCTTTAATTTTATGACTCTCTAAAGGAAACTGTTCAAAATGAAGAGGTCTGAGAAGCTAAGAAAGAGTGCTAACCTATTTTTCTGTTTATTACCTATCACTTTGGATAATCTGAAAATAATTTTGACAGTGGGATAGGATTTGAATTTGAGTAAGAGTCCAAATTTACATAAAGTAGCTTATATCAGAATAAAGTTGCCATCAACTAGATTGCTTGCATACAGCTATGTATAGCCTTTCTATTATAACATCCATTACCTAATTTTATTCTGACAGAGGCTGCCAAAAACCTGAAGGCAGAAAAGATTTATACTCAGTTCTGCATAAATACCCAAAGAAAAGAAATCACTTAAGAATGATTATGTAAAAGTTAAAGAACTTGGCCAAGATTCTGCCCTGAACTGAACCAGCTAGAAATAGTAATTGCATGTTGCTGGGATGTTTTAGACCTTGATATGGTTTTAAAACATGTTTTGTGCTATTCAGAGAGAAAATGAAATTTATCTTATATTCTAAAGTGTGAATTTTGGGAGAAATTGTTTCCTTATCTCCCCCATCCTTCTCTGCTTCCTCATCCACTTCCTTTCTTTTCCACATCAGATTTTTCCTCTTTGCTTACACCTTTAAGAAGACTGTTGATAACAATAAAGACATTAATTTCATCAATTAATCTATAAACTCAGAGCCAAATGAAACACTAACATGATTAAACTGAAAAAAAATAATGCTAAAGTTCACCTGGAAATGTAAATGGGCAATTAGAAAAATTCTGAAAAGTTACAGTCATGAGAGGGTGATTAATACAATAATATATCAAAATGGATTATAAAGTTATAATAATAAAGATATTTTATTCTAGAGAAGAAACAGTTACCAACATAGAATAGAACAGAATAATCAGATGTAATCCCAAATACATACTCAGATTCAATGTGTAAAAAAGTAGATGAGTCAAGGGGTAGCACCTGTGGCTCAAAGGAGTAGGGTGCTGGCCCCATATGCTGAAGGTGACAGGTTCAAACCTAGCCCTAGCCAACAACCGCAAAAAAAAAAAAAAAAAAAGTAGATGAGTCAAATTTATGGAGGAGGGAGAGGAGGAGGGAAGATGCTTTAGTCAATAAATAGTGATGGGTAAACTGGCTAGAAATGAAAAATGAAACAACATGGGCCCTTTACCATATTCTTTGTATGCTAAAAATTCTCAGAAGATTCAATATCTATATGAAATAGTAGTAATTGAAAATTTTGGTGAATTTATTTATATATAATGTTGAAATTTAAAAAGACATTCTAAGCAAGATACATAAGCCCAAAGTCTTAAAGGAAGGGAAAAATGAATTTGAACTTCTACAAATGGGAAAAAATACTGCAATGTATTTGTGAAACAGAGCTAAAAATCATAATACACAACATATACCACCTTGTACAACTCAATACGTAAAAACAAACCAAAAGGAAAATGATCAAATATATTCAAATCTTCATCTCATTCGCAGTTAAATAACTGCACATAAAAGCAATGGGTGTATTGCGGAGCTCAGTGGCACTTGCCTATAGTCTTAGCTGCTGGAGAGGCTGAGGCAGGAGGATCACTTTAGCTTGGGAGTTTGAGATCAACCTGGCAACATAAAGAGACCCTATCTCACATAATAATAATAATGATAATGTCCATATAATAAAATATTATCTGGTGATAAAAAGCAGCATTATTTAATAATGACCAAAAAGTATAAATAACCCAAATCCTCATTGGCTGATAAATAGATAAAGAAAATGTGCTATATCCATATAATAGACCATTATTCAGCTATAGAAAGGAGTGACATTCTTTTTTGAGATAGAGTTTCACTTTGTTGCCCTTGGTAGAATGCCATTGTGTCATAGCTCACAGCAACCTCAAACTCCTGGGCTCAAGTGATTCTCTAGTCTCAGCCTCCTAAGTAGCTGGGACTTCAGGCGCCTGCCACGACACCCAGCTACTTTTAGAGACAGGTCTCGCTTTGGCTCAGGCTGGTCTGGAACTCTGGAGATCAAGCAATCCACTCATCTCAGCCTCCCAAATGCTAGGATTATAGGTGCGAGCCACCGTGCTAAGCCTAGGAATGACATTCTGACATGTGCTTATGTTAAGTGAAAAATGCCATTATTTTTCAAAAGCATATTTTGGATGATTCCAATTACATGAAATGCCCAGAGTAGATGTATCCAAAGGGACAGAAAGATTAGTTTGTTGCCTAGTGCTGGGAGGTGGGAATTGGGAGAAAATGGGGAGTGAGTGCTAAAAGATAAGGAATTTCCTTTGGGGATCTTGAAAACTGGTAGTGGCGATGATTGCTCAACTCTGTGATATACTAAAACCATTGGGCTGGGTTCCTGTGGCTCAGACAACTAAGGCACCAGCCACGTACACCTGAGCTGGCAGGTTCGAATCCAGCCCAGGCCTGCCAAACAACAATGATGGCTACAACCAAAAAAATAGTTGAGTGTTGTGGTGGGCGCCTGTAGTCCCAGCTACTTGGGAGGTGGAGGCAGGAGACTCGCTTGAGCCCAGGAGTTGGAGGTTGCTGTGAGCTGTGATGCCACAGCACTCTACCCAGGGTGACAGCTTGAGGCTCTGTCTCAAAACAAACAAACAAAAA